>JBBPFJ010000666.1:0-24459 GCA_037975025.1 Excoecaria agallocha | reverse complement strand
TCTAGATTTTGGTATACCAAATGATAGATGATAAGTGTGAATTATATATAGTTTTTAACATATTTTAAGTATTGTTATTTAGTTAAGTTAGTGTAATTTTGATTAAATTAGAGTTAAAATATTAATTTGTGTGTTTTTGAAGTTAATTCAGAGTTTTGGGTGTTTTTCAGGCTTAATTTGCTAAAAAGGACTTAAATTGCAAATAAGGCAAGAGATTGGAGTCAAAACTGTAAAAATAAGAAATTAATGAGAGAAAGTGAGTATCGAGTCCAGAAGGTTTTCACGTGACCACGTGAAATAGATGAAGAGAAGAATCCTTGGCCACGTGAAGGTTGCATCAAGAAAGCCATGGCCATGTGAGTTTGAGAAAGAAAAATACTCGTGCCCACGTGTGAAGAACAAAAAGCATGAGACGTGGCCGTGTGTCCCTTCAAAGAGAACAACCCGGGCCCACTTGTGTCCCTCTTAATGCTCAACCCATGTCCACGTGTGGATTCTTGTGTCCCTCTTAATGCTCAACCCGTGCCCACGTGTGGATTAACACTGATTTGGGCGTGGCCACGTGCAAGCTCTCCCATGCAACGAAGGATTTTCTCCGAGTTTCCTGTTTAAGTAGAGTTTGCTTTCTATTTAAATTCTGGAGTTTAAGAAGGGTTCTACTATGTCTTTGACCTATAAATAGGAGTCTGAAACACCAAAGAAAGGATCAATCTGAGAATTAAGCAAATTATGTTCTTAGTTTATTTTATGTTGTTTTCTTTTTTCATTGTTTCTTCAAAACTTTGTTTTGATTTTAAGTATGTCTTGTGAGTAGTTTTCTTTAACTTTTGCTAAAAGATACTTGAATCCTTAACTTGTATTGTTATGACTTAAGTTTGATCTTCAATTTAATGCAAGTTGATTATTTCTTAGTTCTTAAAGCATAGTCTTGTCTTTATTCAAATTTAAATTGATTATTAACTTAATTAAACATTGGTTAAGTAATTGGTTTAAGTTAATTATTGATATGCATGTTCTTGGGTTAACTTATTTAGGTTAATGCATGATTATAATCTGAATAAACTATAATTTTATGTTGGTTTAAGTAAATTAAGATTGAGAAAAGTGTAACTAAGAATAGGTAAAAGTTAAATTACTTGAGAAATGATTTAATAGACATCTAGGAGAAATAATTCAGGTCTTTATGCTAAGTGTTGAGTTTATCTGAATAAGAAAATTTTAATGCTTGGAATGATAATCTCGAATAAAGTTATCTGGGTTTATTAATCTGAATTCTCCATAATCACTTGTGTGTTTTCTTTTGATTTAGTCATAACATTATTGGTTAACATGGATAGTTCTTTAGTGAAAGTTGTTTTAATATTGATTTTTACCTCATTCAATTTACTTGTTTTCGTTTTATCTTTAGTTATTTTAACTCTTTCAATTATTTTATTTTAGTTTTAAAATATTGCTTTTAGTTTTAATCTTCAATTATCATAACTTTGAAAAAAAAAAGAAGAAGCTAGCAATTATGAAAAATCTAAGTGTGGGGTAATACAAGGAAGAACAAAATTGTGGTGACTTTTTGAAAACGCATAATTTCTTTTAAAAGAAAGTTTGTAAGTGAGGCAAGAATGAGCAAAATATGCATTGATCAAGTTGTTGGGATTAATAATCTATTTTGTCTTAGAGTGGCTATTTATTGTGATTATCTTTTATTCATTCTTTGATAACCATGTCCTTAGCCTCATTACAACCCTTGAAAGACCTATGTGATTTTAAGTTTGTTTTGAGTTGCTTAGTGGAGATGACCTTCGGGTTCCGGTGCTAAAGGAGAGGCCTATTATGTTTCTAGAGTTTTGAGCGTGAAACTAATTATATGCTTATGCATTCATATATTATATACTTCACTATCTAATTGTGTTGATATTTTAATTTTCAAAATTGCTTAAAAATGATTTAGTCTTGCACATACTCAAGGAAATTAACTGATATTATCTTGTTTGAAGTTGTTCTATTTAGATATTATTTTAAGTGCATTTGTTAAAATGATAAGCTTGGTTTTAAAACATGTAGCTCTTTGTACAAGTTTGATTGTTTTAAGGGTGAGATTGTTCTAATTTGATTGAAGGCAAGCAAGGTTTAAGTATGGGGTATTTGAAAAGTATGAATTATGTATAGTTTTTAACATGTTTTAAGTATTGTTATTTAGTTAAGTTAGTATAATTTTGGTTAAATTAGAGTTAAAATATTAATTTGTGTGTTTTTGAAGTTAATTCAGAGTTTTGGGTGTTTTTCAGGCTTAATTTACTAAAAAGGACTTAAATTACAAATAAGGCAAGAGATTGGGGT
This sequence comes from Excoecaria agallocha, assembly GCA_037975025.1. Classification (NCBI taxonomy): domain Eukaryota; kingdom Viridiplantae; phylum Streptophyta; class Magnoliopsida; order Malpighiales; family Euphorbiaceae; genus Excoecaria; species Excoecaria agallocha. Next base: position 22,125 of record JBBPFJ010000666.1, on the reverse strand, counting down.
CAAAACTGCAAAAACGAGAAATTAATGCGAGAAAATGAACGACGAGTCCAGAAGGTTTTCACGTGACCACGTGAAATAGATGAAGAGAAGAATCTGTTGCCACGTGAAGGTTGCATCAAGAAAGCCATGGCCACGTGAGTTTGAGAAAGAAAAATACCTATGCCCACGTGTGAAGAACAAAAAGCATGAGACATGGATGTATGTTCCTTCAAAGAGAACAACCTGTGCCCACGTGTGTCCCTCTTAATGCTCAACCCATGCCCACATGTGGATTAACACTGATTTGGGCGTGGCCACATACAAGCTCTCCCATGCAAAAAAGGATTTTCTTCGAGTTTTCTGTTTAAGTAGAGTTTGCTTCCTATTTAAATTCTGGAGTTTAAGAAGGGTTCTACTATGTCTTTGGCCTATAAATAGGAGTCTGAAACACCAGAGAAAGGATCAATCTGAGAATTAAGCAAATTATCTTCTTAGTTTATTTTATGTTGTTTTCTGTTTTCATTGTTTCTTCAAAACTTTGTTTTGATTTTAAGTATGTCTTATGAGTAGTTTTCTTTAAATTTTGCTAAAGGATACTTGAATCCTTAACTTGTATTGTTATGATTTAAGTTTGATCTTCAATTTAATACAAGTTGATTATTTCTTAGTTCTTAAAGCATAGTCTTGTCTTTATTCAAATTTAAATTGATTATTAACTTAATTAAACATTGGTTAAGTAATTGGTTTAAGTTGATTATTGATATGCATGTTCTTGGGTTAACTTATTTAGGTTAATGCATGATTATAATTTGAATAAGCTATAATTTTGTGTTGGTTTAAGTAAATTAAGATTGAAAAAAGTGTAACTAAGAATAGGTGAAAGTTAAATTACTTAAGAAAGGATTTAATAGACATCTAGGAGAAATAATTCAGGTCTTTATGCTAAGTGTTGAGTTTATCTGAATAAGAAAATTTTAATGCTTGGAATGATAATCTTGAATAAAGTTATCTGGGTTTATTAATCTGAATTCTTCATAATCACTTGTGTGTTTTCTTTTGATTTGGTCATAACATTATTGGTTAAGGTGGATAGTCCTTTAGTGAAAGTTGTTTTAATATTGATTTTTACCTCATTCAATTTACTTGTTTTCGTTTTATCTTTAGTTATTTTAACTCTTTCAATTGTTTTATTTTAGTTTTAAAATACTGCTTTTAGTTTTAATCTTCAATTATCATAACTTTGGGATTTCTCTTCTTTCTTTCTTCACACAAATTTGGTTTTAAAATTAAAATTACACATAAAAATACAAGTTTTCCTTGGGTTCGATATTTTTGGTCATAATTATATTTTCCTATATTTCTAGCTGATCTAGTACACTTACTAGACACCGGTCAAGTTTTTGATGCCGTTGCCAGGGAACACATTGGCGTTTGTTATTTATTTTGATTTTGAAGTGATTTTTGTGTGTTCTTCTTCTCTTCTTTATCTATTTTTCTTTTTTTGTTTTAAAATTTTTCTCAAGTGTTAATGGTTTATGGTGAGAGAAAACCCCATCATAACCATAGACCCTGAAATTGAGAGGACATTTCATAGGATTAGAAGGCTAAGAGGCAACATGAATGACCCAAAAATAAACCAACCTATGAATGATCCACCACCACCTAGGATTGAAGAGCAAGACATATCCCAACAAGCTCCCGGGAATGGATATAGACCTAGGACAATTAGTGATTATGCTATCCCTAGGTGGAATGAAGAACATAGAACCATTAGGATTCCTCACCACTAATCTTTTGAGATTAAATTCGCTATCATCACGATGGTACAAAGAAACCAATTTTTGGGTTCGGACATAGAGGATCCTGCACAACATTTAGATATGTTCTTAGAAGTTAGTGACACTGTGCAAATTTCTAATGTATCAACTGATGCAATTAGGTTGAAACTCTTTTCATTCACCCTCATAGGAAAAGCTAGGAATTGGCTACAAATGCTACCTAATCAATCCATCCATTCTTGGAAACAAATGCAAGAAAAATTCCTTTGCAACTTCTTTCCACTTCCTAAGACTACCCTCATTAGAAAATAAATTAGTGATTTCCAACAATTTTATGAGGACCCATTTCATGAAGCATTGGAAAGATTTAGGAGACTTTTAAAAAGTTGTCCTCATCATGAGTTTTCTATTTATCAACTAATGCACATTTTCTATACAGGTGTCAATCCATCAACAAGATCCTTGTTGGATGCAGTCTTAAATGGTAGTTTTATGAACCAAATACCTGAAGATGCATTTTTGCTTCTTGATGAGATGGCTACCAATGATGCTCAATGGGCAACCTCTAGAGGAGCTCAAAAGAAACAGGGAGTTCATAATATTGATGAAGTAGCTATGTTAAAAGCTCAATTGAAATTAATGAAAAAAACATTTAAAAGAAATAAATAAGCTTAAAGCTAAAAATATTTCTATGTTATCTAATGAAGTTGATGCTTATGCAGGAATTCCAGGATCTTCGAGAATGAAGACTAATGAAGGAATGGTAGAAGAAGTAAATGCCTTGAACCCATATAGTAACACCTACAATCCGGGATGGAGGAACCATCCAAACTTTTCATGGAGGGAAGGTAATCAAACTTCTTCTTCTAACCCTAATCCTAGACCTCCTTTTAACCATAATCAACTTTCCAATAAGCATCCCTCATACCAAAATCAAGCTTCATCACATTATCCAAACCAATACCCATCACAATCATACCATCAACCACCCGATTTTTAAAAGTCTCAACCTCGCCCTCCTCAAGAAAAGAAATCCAACATTGAAGATATGATTGCAAGCTTTATGGCCTCTCAAAACTCAATTTTGTCTAGTCAAGATGCTAGATAAAAATCACAAGATATTTGAATGAGGAACCAAGAGGCATCCATTAGGAATTTAGAGAACCAAATGGGACAACTTGCTAGTTCCATATCAATCCGAACTCAAGGGACATTTCTATCTAATGTGAACCGAAATCCAAAAGAGGAAGCTAAGGCAATCATCTTAAGGAGTGGGAAGGAGTTAGAAAAGACTGAAATTGGTAAGAATTATTTCCCAAGGATGGAACCAACCATGGAGGTAAGTATTTCTAACTCTGAAAATGTTGAAAAAGTACTTCCTACAGTTGAGAAGGGTAAAGGTAAATAAAAACTTATTTCTACGGTGCTTGATGAGTCTCAATTACCTTTTCCTGTTCTAACTAGAAAAGAAAGGCAAAATGAACAATTAAGTAGATTTTCAGACATATTTAAAAAGCTATATATAAATTTACCATTTGCTGAAATTTTATTACACATGCCTAAATATGCTAAATTAATGAAGGAATTGTGCACTAATAAGAAAAAGCTAGAAGGCATAGAAACAGTTCAATTATTCGGTAATTGTAGTGCTATATTAATCAATAAAATTCCTAAAAAACTAGAAGATCCTGGTAGTTTTACATTGCCTTGTGAATTAGGAGGTAATTTTGTTGGACATGCTTTATGTGATTTGGGTACTAGTATTAACTTGATGCCTTATTCGATTTGCAGGAAATTGAATTTAGGTGATCTAAAGGAAACCCGAATGACACTTTAATTGGCGGATAGATCGGTGAAGAAATCGAAGGAAATTATTGGTGAAAGTCAAAATTTTCATCTTTTCGGTTGATTTTGTGGTTATGGATATGGAGGAAGATAGGAAGGTGTCATTAATAGTGGGAAGGCCATTCTTGAACACGGCGAGAGCTTTAATTAATGTTCATGGACAAACGGTCACTTTGAGATTCAACAAGGAGAAAATGGTTTTTAATGTCAATAAAATTTTAAAACACCCCTCGTATGATTTTGAAGAGTTCATTTACTTTGTTGATGAAGTTCAAGACTGTAGCAACACAAAACAAAAGAGGAAATCATTCTAAATGATGAGCTTCAAAGTTGTTTAATGCATCCTGAACAAATGGAAGAGTTAGAAGCAAAGGAGAAGAAGTTGGTACAAAATCTAAAAAAAGAGCACAGTGGAAATTAGGAAATGGAGGATGAACCGTCCCCTCCTAAGGGAGATTTTGAACTTAAAATGCATCCATCTCATTTGAAATATGTATTTTTAAACGATAATTCTGAGCCAGTAATTATTTCATCTTTATTGATAGGTTTGGAAGAGGAAATGCTCATTGAAGTCCTCAAAAAATACAAAGGAGCAATTGGTTGGGCAACATCCGACTTAAAAGGAATTAGCCTCAGCTATTGTACACGTCATATACCCATAAAGGATAATTTTAAACTGGTGGTGTAACCTTAACAAAGGCTCAACCCAACTATACAAGAAGTAGTGAAAAAGGAAGTATTGAAACTACTTTATGCAGGTATAATTTATCCTATATCTAATAGTAATTGGGTAAGTCCTGTTCAATGTGTTCCTAAAAAGAGGGGAATGATTGTAGTAATCAATGAAAATAATGAGTTAATCCCTACACGAACGGTAACGGGATGGAGAGTATGCATTGACTATAGGAGGTTAAATAATGCTACTAGAAAAGACCATTTTCCACTACCTTTTATTGACCAAATATTAGAAAGATTGGCAGAAAATAGATTTTATTGTTTCTTAGATGGATATTCGGGGTATATGCAAATACCTATAGCCCCGAAAGACCAAGAAAAGACCACATTTACATGCTCATATGGAACATTTGCATATAGGAGAATGCCTTTTGGGCTTTGTAATGCTCCTGCCACATTTCAACGATGCATGATGGTCATATTTCATGATTTTATTGAAAAATTTATGGAAGTTTTCATGGATGATTTCACTATTTATGGTCATGATTTTGAATCTTATTTGAATAATCTTGCATTGGTCTTAAAAAGGTATCAAGAGACTAACCTTGTTCTAAATTGAAAAAAATGTCATTTCATGGTTAGAGAAGGAATTGTCTTAGGGTATAAAATTTCTGAAAAAGGCATTGAGGTAGATAAAACCAAAGTTGATGTGATAGAAAAATTACCCCTTCCGACTAGTGTGAAGGCATTAAAAGTTTTCTTGGTCATGCCGGATTTTATCGTCGGTTTATTAAGGACTTTTCTAAAATTGCCAAATCACTTTCTAATTTATTGCTTAAAAATCCTGCATTTAACTTTGATGCTGAATGTTTGCAGGCTTTTAATCTATTAAAGCAAAAGTTAGTAAGTGCACCTGTCATTACATCACCTGATTGGAGCTTACCGTTTGAAATTATGTGCGATGCAAGTGATTATACAGTTGGAGCAGTCTTAGGATAGCGAAAGGAGAAGATTTTCTATACCATCTACTATGCAAGCCATACACTCACCGGAGCCCAAGTCAATTACACCACTACGGAGAAAGAACTCTTGGCAATAGTCTTTTCATTCGAAAAATTTAGATCTTATCTCTTAGGATCCAAAATTACGGTGTGATTGGACCATGCAGCATTGAGGCACCTTTTTGCAAAGAAGGATTCCAAACCAAGGCTTATCCGATGGGTGTTATTACTCCAAGAATTTGATGTTGAGATTAAAGATAAGAAGGGAGCGGAAAATTTCATAGCTGACCATCTATCTAGATTGGATCATACTAGCATCGAAAAGGGAGAAATTTTTGACTTATTTCCCGAAAGAACATATTTGTGCTTGTTACACTTATAACAATTCAGTTCCATGGTACGCTAATATAGCTAATTTTCTTGCAGGTGATTATCTTCCTAAGGAATTTACTTGGCAACAAAAGAAAAGGCTGAAAGCGGATGCCAAGCACTACCTTTGGGATGATCCGTATCTCATAAAAATCTATTCGGATCAAGTGCTAAGACGGTGTGTGCCGGAATCAGAACAAGAAGCTATCATACTACAATGCAATGGAGGTGAGGTTGGCGGCCATTATGGACCTAATCGAACTGTACAAAAGGTTCTTCAATCAGGTTTTTTTTTGCCAACCTTATTTCAGGATGTCAAAACTTTCATTGAAATGTGTGATAGATGTCAAAGGGTCGGGAATATTTCTAAAAGGGATAAAATGCCTATGAATAATGTACTTGAAGTTGAAATTTTTGATGTTTGGGGAATAGATTTTATGGGACCATTTCCTAATTCTTTTGGTTTTGAATATATTTTAGTAGTTGTGGATTATGTTAGTAAATGGGTTGAAGCCATAGCTACTAGAACTTGTGATTCCCGTATAGTGCTTGAATTTATTAGAAAGAATATTTTTACTAGGTTTAGAGCACCAAGAGCTATAATAAGTGATGGAGGCAAACATTTTATCAACCATCAATTTAAAACCTTGCTTAAGAAATTTGGAGTCAAGCATAAGATTACAACCCCATACCATCCTCAAGCAAATGGGCAAGTAGAGGTGTCTAATAGGGAGCTGAAATCAATTCTAGAAAAAACAGTTAGTAATTCTAGGAAGGATTGGTCTCATAAATTAGATGAAGTTTTATGGGCTTACCGAACTGCATTTAAGACCCCTATAGGCATGTCTCCTTATAGGATTGTCTTTGGAAAAGCTTGTCATCTTCCAGTAGAATTAGAACATAAAGCTTATTGGGCTACCAAATTTCTTAACTTTGATTTGAGAAATGCAGGAGAAAAGAGGAAATTACAGCTCAATGAACTCAATGAAATTCGACAATGGTCGTATGATAATGCAGCACTCTACAAAAAAAAGACCAAACGTTGGCATGATAAGCATTTGAGGGTAAAAGATTTTGTTCCTGGTATGCTAGTACTTTTATATAATAGTCGACTTCGTTTGTTTCCAGGAAAGCTAAAATCGAAATGGCTCGGACCATATCAAGTGATGTCAAGGAATAACTTTGGAGTAGTAATGATAAAAAGTTTAAGAGATGGTCGTAAATTGACAGTAAACAGTCATCGGCTCAAACCATATCACTTAGGACAACAAGCGGTTGCTGAGGCAACTATGGTTCTTCAAAATCTCTAAGAAACGGTTTGGATAGTCTAGCTTGAGACTCTAAAACTCAGAACTTCAAATTTTTCTATCTTTTACTCTTATAGTTTATTTTTGTTTTTGTGTGTTTCGATTCATGTCAAGAGTAGGCTAACAGGTTTTTAAAGAATAAAGGTTTTTTAAGAGTATGTGTTTTACATGTTCAGGAGACAAATATATAGGGCCATGTGTGTTTAAAAAGGAGGAGATTTAAGTAAAATAGCTAAATAATGGGGTGTTCAAAATATGGGAAAAACTTAACACATGACCACGTGGGAATTGCCTTTATACCTACACGTGGCCACGCACAAAGCCTCTGGACTGGAGAGGCTAAAACACACATGGCCACGGACATATTTTTCATAGACTCTCACGTGGCCATGCATCTAGCTGCTGCTTCCCAAACACCAACACACACGGTTATGCGTATATACTCTTTGTCCCTCACGTGGCCACGCACAACATCATGGCCTCTCTCTCGAAAACACACACACCCATGCATTTTTCTCCCACACCCACGCCTTGGACCTCATGATTTTCTTCTCCCTTTCACGTGACCACGTGTGGGAATGCCCACACCCACGCGTGGCCACGTACCCCCTTGCTATCCCATATAACACTCCCACGCATATGTCTCTTCTTCCTCTTCTTCATTTTATTTCTTCTCCCACATGCCCACGCCTCCCCAAACGTAAAATCACCCACGACCACAGATTCACAACCACCACCTTTCGCCACCATTCTCTCTCTCTTTGCTCTTTTCTCTTTCTTCTTTCTATTTTCTCCTCTTTCTCTATATTTATCTTCATTTTTCTAGGGTTTTCATAACTCACACACATCATCTCCATTTTGTGCTACCACTTGGTTCAGTTTTCCCTCTCAAGTAAGTATCCACCATCTTTGCTCTTTAATTTATGTTTTAATGCCATTCATTACTATGATTTGTTGCTATTTTGTGCCTATACATGTTCATTCTTGAAGCCATTTTGCATATAAGATTTAGATTTCATACTAGTTATTTTTATTAATATGATTGATTACGGATTATATATGCATGTTATAGATGCTTGATCTTCAATTGGGTAGAGAATAGTCTTCATTTTGCACTTCAATTTGGTGCTCAAACTTGTGCACATAACCTATTCGATGAAATGCCCCAATGAGTTTATCTTTAAGTTCATTTAATTTTTACTCTTTGGTTGGTATCTCTATGAGTTTTATTGGTGCATTATGAACTCTTCCACCCATTGCATGATTAGTTCATGACCTTATTGATGCCCGTTAGGTATTATTTTAAACCTACTCATCATGACTTCCTTTTTCCTAATTGCCATGCCTAAACATGTTGCTTCTTACTCATATATATCGTGCATCTATACTCTCATTATTATTCATTTCATTTATGTGTGCTTCAAAGTACCTTACATTCATTTACTTGCACATTAATGTATGGGTTGACACGTTATGCTGACATTCTGCCTTTATTTTTTCAGTGGCACCCAGAAGGACCAAGTATCCTGATGCAGCAAGTTCTTCCGATATACGCATCCCATCATATGTGGATAGGGCTAAGATCAATAATTTGATTACTTCAGCAATGTACGTATGTCCAGCCTGCTTATTTAAGTCAATACTTCCTAAATATTCTTGCTGGAAATCTTTGGGATCATGAGGTACAACCATTACTTTAAAACATTGGATGGACACAGTTCATTGAAAAGAAACCTAAGGTATATCCGGATATGACACGGGACTTTCTATATTCATTTGAATGTTACTTTAGGAGAGATAATGAGGAAGGAATAGTAGGTTTCAAGTTCGGCAAGAAAGGCTACTCCTTGACTTTTAGTCAGTTTTCAAAATTTTAGGATTTATGTCGGATGCCCCAACCGAATTAGAGGATGCATCTCATGTGAAAAATTGGAAAAAAAATCAAAGATCTTGAGCAAGATGAGCTGTGGGTAGGAGGACAATGTAAGGTACATGCTTTAAGAAATCATGCTTTAAGGATCATTCATCGATTTTTGACAAAAAGCATGTATAATAATTTGAAAAATGCAAGCACTATCAGTGTTTCTCAAGCTATAGTCCTTTGATGCATGGTAGATGAAATAGTGATCAATGAAGCGACAATTATAGCTGATCGAATTAAGAAATTACAAAAGATGCCGGGATTGATAACATTTTCATTAGGTGGATAGCTACGATTTTGGCTACTGCAATCGAACATCCGGTTTATGGAGAACCACTTAAAGGAGATCTACTATGTATCGATAATAAGATGCTAAAGTGGATGAAAATTTTGATTCCTAGACCTTGTGGTCATTGGGCAACTCGAGAAGAATATTTAAGAGAAAACAACATTAGGATTGAGGAGCAGCATGATGAGCCAAATGAAGCAGAGGTTGCACCAGCTGCACCTTCTCCTATAAATGAACCTACAACACCTGAATGGGAAGGTCCATTTAATCAGATAAGTAGTCGATTGGATGCTCAGCAAATTTGGCTTGATCAAATGCAAGGACGACTTGATACATTACAGGATGCGGTGATGGATGGTAAGACAACTATTGAGAGATTCATATACCATTTTTGGCAGCGGTATCCTCCACCTCTGCCTCCACCTGAATAAGTTATTCATTTGCTGTGGACAACAAAATTTTAAGGAGGGAGTAGTGTTGCGAGCCTAGCAAGTGCACTAGATCGACAAGTAATAAAGTGGGGTAAATTTAAGATCCTCAATATCGAACCCAAGGGAAATGTGTGTGTAAAAACTGTGAAAATTAATTATATGCTAAAGAATTCCCAATTTAGTTTGTATGAGCTGTTAATTTGTATATTGCAAACTTTAAAAACTAAAATATGCAATGAAAGGAAATTAATTCTAATGACAGTGAATTGAGTATGTATTTAATTCAGAAAAGATTAACAAGTATGTAAATATATATAAATTAAAGCTTTGCTTAGGTACACTTATCCACTCCATCGAACCCAATGTGAATTAATTTTGTCTTAAAGAATACATGAATGAATTCGGGATAACACTCTTAACCCAAGCTTTCCATTTCGGAGCCAACTATTCTAATTGTTAAGCTTCCCATTCCGGAGCCAACCTAACAACTAGCCTATGTACGGGTCTAACATCCTAAGTTTGGTTTGCCTTCCCATTCCGAAGCCAAACAACCCAAATCTCATCCATTTCACTCCACACTCTAGTCCCAAAATCATAATTACTGCACATTTAGAATCCCATTCCGGAGCCATCTAAATTAATACAACATTCATGAGAAAAAAAACTGAGCAAGATTATTCATAAACTTCAATCCATTAGACTCAATACACATCCAAAGATATATGATGAACATCATTCATCCATGTAAGGAAATTAACTCAATAGATTGAAACTTCATGAAATATAAATAAGTAACAGTGAAATGAACCATTCATTCATGTGAAATCAAAATGTGCTCAATATTCACATTGTGAGTAGGGGATTCAAAGCTTCCCCAAGCAACAAAGATAACTACTCACTATTCATAATGTAAAAAATGAACAAAATAAGAGTGAAAACTATAAAACCCATTTGAAGCTAAAGATTTGAAGTTGATGAAGCTCCTCCTCTTCTTCTCCAAACAGCTCATTGATTGTAAGTTGAAATCTTCACAACTATAAGCTAAATCTATGACTATCTTTGTGTTTTTGAAGTAAAACTACACTAAAAGAGTGATTTTTACAAGTAAAATCCAAAAACTAAGTATAAAAAACCCACAAAATGTGAAAAACTGCATTTCTACTCTCCTAAAACTCTAAGCACGAAACCCTAAAAAACTCCCCTCTAAGCAGAAAATTTCGCAGCCTTTATAGAGCTGTCTAAGAGGCCACGGCTGGGACACTTTTGTCTCAGCCGCGGCATAAGGAAATGGCACGACTGGGACAATTTGTCTCAGCCGTGTCAAGCTTCTGGATCAAAAGTATGTTTTCGGGCTGCCATAGCCATGACTGAGACACTTTATCCCAGCCGCGACCCTTGATGGAACAGCGCGTTTTGAAATCTACCATGGCCACGGCTGGAACACTTTGTCTCAGCCGCGACCTTTAATGAAATGGTGTGCTTTGAATCATGAATTGACCATGGCTGGGACAGTTTGTCTCCACCGTGGCCATAGTGAAATGGTGAGTTTTGCCATCTGTATTGGACACGGCTGGGACACTTTGTCTCAGCCGTGCCTTAGCAAAATTTCCTGCAAAAAGTGAAATTTAAGACTATTAATCAACTAAAAACTTCAAATTAATCAAAATAACTAAAATAAACATAAAAAACAATAATATAGCTTTAAAACACTAAAAACATGCAAGATGAGACACTAAAACACACAAAATTATCCAGAAAATAAACTCTAAAAACAAGATTATCAACTACCCCACACTTAGCTTTTTGCTCGGCCTCGAGCAAATGAATCATCCACAATCTTGAAAATTCAAACTCTACATAAGAACAACCAAATTCAGATGAGATTCTAGCAACACTTAGTAGAAGACACTCAGATGAAGAATTCAATTAAAAAGACTCAAACTAATCTATACCATACAATTCTTGTGTGTGTGCAAGGCCAAAACAGATTTATTTTCTTTTCAAAAACCAAAACTACCAGTGAATTTCAGCAATCAAGCAAATAGAGAATTACAACACTTTTGCGCTTGCAAATCAGAACGGTCATAAGCCTTTCCTTTAGCACCTGAACCACAAGGGTCATCTCCACTAAACAACTCAAAACAAAACAGGATCACCAGGGCTTACATTAAGGTTGTAATGAGGATAGGGCAAAGGTTCCACAAAATTTTGATAAGGTTAGCAAAATAGAATTAGCCACACTATCCAGAAATACAAACCGCTTAACTTTCTCAAGAAAATAACTCCTTCAAAATTCATACTCTATTATTGTAAGAAGGGAAACTAATCTCAGGACATTAGTTGGATTCTCAAAATTGTAAGAAACAAGATAAACGACGCTTCCTATAAAAGCTAGGTACCCCACACTTATTTTCTGCAGCATAATAACTGATATTTTTTTTTTGTAAGTATATTCATTCACTTACCAAGAAGGGCACCAAAAATACTAATTGTTTATCAACCTTGTCCCAAGATATTCAGAACGTTTAAACTCAATAATCCCTAAAAACTTCAACTTCCCTTTACTTCTTGACTTATAATCAAAAATTTACCAGACCTAATCATGCAAATTTCATTTCCCAACCTAGAGTGGCCAATTCCAAAATGGGACAGACAAAGGCATTTTAGGCTGCATGGTTTAGCATAAGTGTAATAAAAAAAATTAAATAGTATGCTTTTAGCATACCAATTAAGCTCAAAGGGGCTAACAATGGTAGAATTTACTAAGGGTAGGTCAAAAGTAATTTAAAAATTGGTTATCAAAGAAAGTTGCCTGGGTCATATCCTAATCTTATCTGAGTTGAATATTCATTTCGAAGGATGATGAGGAAGGTTCTAACTATTCCAAAATTTCTTCACTCGAATGCTTTTACTTACTGGTTTTAATTTCATAAAACTTAGCCTATAGTGCTCATTAAGTTAGAAATTGAATGGTATATAATTAATCGAGATCGATTCAAAAGAAAAACTTCCCTGAATAAAACTACTACTCTCTGGCTACTCAAACATCCTAAATAAGCAATTCAAATATTAAGTTCAAATTGATTCGAAACAAGATTAACTGGAAAGCTCAGGCTAGTTGCAAGAGTAATTAACAACCAAAGACTAAACTAAATCGACACTAAAGAAATGCAGAATGTAATATAAATTTCAAACACAAAAGAAAAGAACTAATACCAAAATCAAACAACCAAGATAAAAACTATGAAAAACATGAAAAACATGAAAGAAATTCGATTAGCAAACTACAGTCATAACACACAGCAAAAACTAAAAACAAAACAACATCCCATAATTAGAAAGAAATAACAACAAAAACAAATACAGAAAAACTAAGTTAAACAATCTTCATCCTCAAACCCCTCACCCCACACTTAAAACTTTTGTTGTCCCCAGCAAAAGACTAAAAGAGTACAAACAGCAATGGAGTGATGAGTGGAGGAAAAATCCCTGAAATCATGGCGAGGAGGGCGGTGGTGGAGGTAAGAACTGGCTGTCGAATCGGGATTGCAACATCCCGAGAGCTGTAACAATGTCGTCCATTCCGTTGTGTGATGGATGTGAACCCGGAGTCCATCCTCTGAGAAATGCTGTCGAGTCTAGTATTAAGAGCAATGTACTGCTCAGAGGACAAAGAAGATGCTTCAGCTTCAGCTCGCTCCAATTCCGTGGCTCCCTTGTGCACTGCTGCTCTATATAAAGCCCGCTCCGAAACCACCAAATTTTCTTGCCCTGGAAAGCGAGGGTCGTCAATCAGTATAGCTATATTCCGCAGCATTTTTCGATCAATGAGCATGGGCTTTTTAACTGCAACACCCAACCTCGTATGGTTATAGAAATGGGCTAAAGTGGTTACGAACCCTCCCATTGCTATCTTCGACTCCCTCTTTGGGAATGAGCGCAAATCCAAGACCTTCTGGACAATAAAAGCAGCCCCATTCAGCTTAATACCATTATGCATCGCATAGAAAATGGTGGCCTCGCTGGCATTAACATTTTCGGGCCCACCAAGATGGCTAAAGAAGGCCAATGCCAAATACCGATGCATTATTCTCAATGAATGATCCCTCAAGTGATGTGCCTTGGTATTCTTGGGGTTAAAGAATGTAGGATCCTCAAGGTCACAAACTCCCATCCAGATTTCCTGTTTGTTAAGATGAGTAATGTCTCGGAGAGCATGTTGATCGAAACCCAAGACTTCAGAAAATGCATTGAAGGTTATCTGATATGGACTGCCGTCGAGCCAAAAACTCACATGGCCCAGATCATCATAAGTATCTAGTCCCATTCTGATATTGGCTGTGCTCAAAAAATCGCGAACCAAATGAGGATATACCTTTTCATTCCGCTCGTAGAAGACTTTCCAGCCCACACCGTTAAACAATCTGTCCAATTCGTTCTTAAAGCCCAACTCCGCCATAACTTCCATATTGAGGCGAGGGGTGGCTAGATATTCCTGCTTGCAAAAGATGGCCCACTTATCTGTAAATTCTAAGGGAACCCATGCAGGGACCTTAACCTTTGAGGACCCTGGGGGGCTGATGAGGAAGCACCAGCGTCGGGACGAGATCGTTTGGGTGCCATTTCGCCTGTTTCTTGAAGAGGAAGAGAGAGAGTGGAGCGAAAATGGGGAGAGAAGGTCAGAGTGGGGAAAAAAGATGCAGAGAAGATAAGAAGAAGTGAAAAAGAGGGGCAAAAATCGGGTTAAAAATGAACAATCTCGACAGAATTTCAAATAGGCATGGCTGGGACGTTTTGTCTCAGCCGTGCCCAGCTTAAAATCAAAACTCCCCGTTTTGATAAAATGAAAGGCACGGCTGAGACTTTTTGTCTTGGCTGTGCCACCCTACTAGATTCTAAACAAATCAAAAGGCACGGCTGGGACTACATGTCTCAGCCGTGTCCCCGATGGATTTTTTTTTAGTGGACACTGCTAGGACTGATTGTCTCAGCCGTGCCTACCTTCTGGACTCCAACAAAAATATGGCATGGAGAAGGCCACGGCTGGGACTAATTCAGCCGTGCCCCCATTTTGGATCTAAACACGCCCAATTGGCCACGGCTAGGATGTTTTGTCTCAGCCGTGGCACACTTCTGCCTCTCAAAATTTTAAAGTGACACGGCTGGGACTGTTTGTCTCTGCCGTGCCCAACTGGAAAATTGCAATATTAAAGACTGTAATGACTATACTAGATAATTCTAATTACTGTTACTAATTACATTCATTAATTCTATCAATGCTATGACTTATTTGTTAATGATGCATATATAAACATACATACATACATTCTATGCCCATCATGCATGATCATATACTTATACTTTCACTTGCTGTAGAGTATTCTTAACATAACTTTATAATTACATGCCTTTATACATATATCATAATGCCTTAGATGTAACCAAAAGAGATACAAAAATCAATCTCAAACATTTATGCTATTTCTAATCTTGTGTTGATTTGTGAGATTGTTGGCTTTGTCCCTGAACACACGATCTACCTTGCAAACCTACACGGATAAACACCCGTGCTAAGCTATAAAGCTTAGTGGGGAACAACTAATAACATGCAGATAAGTACTTACAGTAGCTATTTCCAATCATTTAATAATGATAGAGATAGAAAGCCTTACAAGATTAATCAAGATATAACAGTACCATATAATCAAAGCAATAACATACTTTATAATGTATTTGCACAAATGGCCTGCTTACAATTTCCTGTGGGTGTGGATAACGGGTGCAATGGATACCCGAAGGTGTCAAAACAGAAGGATACCCGTAGGTATCTAAACAGAAGGATACACGTAGGTATCCGAACAGAAGTCTCATGTAGAGACAAACAGAAGACTCATAAGAGTCAAACAGAAGCAGCTGCGATAACCCTATAGGCATGCCTATCTATCCACAACCAAGTCTCTATGTGCAGGCATAACATATCACATATTGCAATTTATTGAAATACATTTCTGTATGTTTCTATTTGAGAAATAAAAACTTACCTTGTTATTCCTTAAACAAACTTGCATCGCTATATATACATATAGAGAACACATTTGCCATATATCTATAATTTAGGATGATTTATAAGCTTAGAAGGGTTTAGGCACATTTTAAATCCCAATTGAAGTCAAAAGAAAAACAAACATAAAGGCATATTGTCGCGCTCGCGACGAATGTCGCGGCCGCGGCGACAATCGCGCTCGCGACAGAGAACAATGGCCTGGCACCACTCTTTAATGTCGCGCTCGCGACATAAGTCGCGCTCGCGACCGAAGGCAATGGCCTAAATAAGCATTTCCTCATGTCGCGCTCGCGGCATAAGTCGCGCTCGCGACACAAGGCTTCCGTTTGATGTCGCGCTCGCGACATATGTCGCACTCGCGACATAAAACGACGGGGCAACCGCCTTAAAGTGATTATTGTTCAAAAATCCTGTAAATTAATGTACAAACTCAAATTGTATCTCAATTTCGACATACCAAACGGATTTTTCAGAAAACACTATCTTCTACAAAGTTTTAGGTTTACATTTCTAGTTTCCAAAACATCAAAAATCATTTCAATAGGACTTGTAAATCTTGAGATATTACATAAAAACCACAGGCTGTTCATAAGAGCATATTTTCAATCACAATCAGAAATCAATCCCGATTTTCACTATCATGCAGTGAGAATCAGGTTTTGGTCTCTTCTAACAAAATCAAGGTTTACAAGTCTAGTTTCCATACCAATTGGAATTTCATCCTTTGCATAACTATAGCTCAAGATATGAGCAAAAGTATACAGACTGGTCAAGTGATCCTTAAGACAGTTTTCATATTTTCAACTCAAACATGCATTTTATCAACTATAATCCATCTTCAAGCTTATAATCATCCACAAAAATACAGGAGAGAGACACTCCAGACCTCTCTCATGACAAATCACAAGACTTTACACACAAAGAAAACCCTAAGTTCCCATACCTTGTTCAACTCTTCCTATTTCTTTAACCTTGAAGAGTTTCCTTGCCTTTTTTCTTGCTTGATTCTCCTTCTAAAACAAAACACAAGATACATCTATGAATCTATCAAATTATTCAATGGAACACATACATCAAAGGAGAAACAAGTTACCTTATCTTTACTATCCAATAGACTTTCCTTACTTTTCACCAAACCAAGAAGTTTAGAGAAAAATAAGAGAGAGAGTTTGGGGTTTAAAAGAGAGAAAAGATGAGAGAGAATTTGGGCATAAGGGAGAGGTTGAAGATGAAGTTTGAAGACCCTTAGGTGGCCGGCCCTCCTTCATCAACAACAAATATCTCTTTTTTTTTTGTTTTGGTCCAAGTGTCTCTCTCTAAAGCCAACTTCCTTTTAATCCCTTGACTTTCCTTTATTTCAATTATTACCCCAAATCTATCCCTTTAACTTTACAATTAGGTCCTTTCATACCCAATTACACTTAATTAAACATAAGCAACAATAATTAATTAATGAAAATTCTTCTAGGGTACATGGAGGGGTATTACAACTCTCTCCCCCTAAAAGAATTTCGTCCTCGAAATTCATACCTGTATTAAAAAGTTGTGGGTACTGAGCCCGCATAACTTCTTCAGATTCCCAAGTCGCTTCTTGCACACCGTGGTGTTGCCATAAGACTTTGACTAAAGGGATTTCTTTGTTCCTTAACTGTTTAACTTCCCTGGCTTTCCCTGGCTAAAATCTGTTTAGGCTCTTCATCATACGTATAATCAGTTCTGACACTGATATCTTGCACTGGTATGATATGTGACTCATCAGATCGATATCGCCGGAGCATTGAAACATGAAAAACATTATGCAATTTTGATAGCTCACTGGGAAGCTCCAAACGGTATGCTACAGGTCCAATCCGATCCAAGATCCTATAAGGACCTATAAATCGTGGGCTAAGCTTTCCTTTCTTTCCAAACCGTAATACCCTTCTCCATGGGGACACCTTTAAAAACACTTTATCGCCAACCTGATATTCAATATCTTTTCTTTTTAAGTTGGCATAAGATCTCTGTCTGTCACTGGCTTCTTTCAATCTCTGTTTAACAAGTTGAATCTTCTCTTCAGTGTCTTTAACAATATCAGGACCCGTCAATTTGCCTTCAGCTAATTCTGTCCAACAGGAAGGAGTTCTGCATTTTCTACCATAGAGCGCTTCATAAGGTGGCATACCAATGCTAGTTTGATAGCCATTGTTATATGCAAACTCCATCAAAGTCACATATTTGTCCCAACTTCCTGGAAAATCTAAAACACAGCCTCTTAACATATCCTCTAACACTTGAATGATTCTCTCTGACTGCCCATCAGTCTGAGGATGAAAAGCAGTACTAAGAAGAAGCTTTGTACCTAAAGCTTGCTGTAGACTTTTCCAAAATCTGGATGTGAACCTCGGATCCCGATCTGAAACAATTGAGATTGGTACCCCATGCAGTCTAACAATCTGATCAATATACAACTCAACTAACTTGTCCATTGAGTAATTGGTTCGAATCGGTACAAAATGAGCCACCTTGGTTAATCTGTCTACTATGACCCACACTGCATCATGTTTCCTTTGAGTAGTGCGTAGACCTGTAACAAAATCCATAGTAACATTGTCCCACTTCCATTGAGGAATGGGAAGAGGGTTCAGTAATCCCGAAGGAAGTTGATGCTCTGCTTTTACTTGCTGACATGTTAGGCACTTAGAAACATACTCAGTCACATCTCTTTTCATTCCTGGCCACCAATAGAATTGTTTCAAATCTCTATACATCTTGTTGTTACCAGGATGCATGGTAAATACGGTGCTATGGGCTTCTTGCAATAATGCTTCCTTCAATTCTTTAACATTTGGTACACATAACCGATTTCGATAATATAAACCACCATCTAGTCCAATAGAATATTCTATCGGACCTCCTGCATGAACTGTTTGAGCCAACTGCTGTAACTTAACATCATCTGATTGTGCATCAAGAACTGTCTGCCTGATATTAGGGCGAGCTCGCAATTGAGCTAACAAAGCCCCATCGGATGCAAATTTCCATCTATACCCTTGTAATAGCATAGCTGCCACCATCTTCCGGCTCAAAGCATCGGCTACCACATTAGCCTTTCCTGGGTGGTAATCAATGATACAATCATAGTCCTTGAACAATTCTAACCATCTGCGTTGTCTTAAATTGAGATCTCGCTGAGAAAGCAAGTATTTAAGACTCTTGTGATCCGTATAGATTCTGCACTTCTCACCATACAGGTAATGTCGCCAAATCTTTAAAGCAAACACAACTGCGGCCAATTCCAAATCATGAGTCGGATAATTCTGTTCATGAGGCTTCAACTGTCTGGATGCATAAGCCACTACTTTACCTTCTTGCATCAACACACATCCCAAACCATTACTCGATGCATCACTATACATAGCATATTCTCTACCCGTTATTGGTTGGGTAAGAACTGGAGCTTCCGTTAATATCCTTTTTAACTGATCAAAACTGGCTTGACAACGATCTGTCCACTCAAATCTAGTTTCTTTCCGAAGTAACTTAGTGAGCGGAGAGGCAATAACTGAAAAACCTTTCACAAACCGCCTATAATAGCCAGCTAAGCCCAAGAAACTTCGGACTTCTGGTACATTTTTAGGCGGTCTCCAGTTTACTATAGCCTCAATCTTCCTAGGGTCCACCCTGATGCCTTCTGAAGACACCACGTACCCAAGGAAAGAAACTTCTTTAAGCCAGAATTCACATTTGCTTAACTTGGCGTAAAACTGTTTCTCTCTCAGGGTCTGTAACACTATTCTCAAATGCTCAGCATGCTCCGCTTCATCACGAGAATAGACTAAAATGTCATCTATAAACACCACGACAAATTGATCTAAATAGGGTCTGAACACCCTATTCATCAAATCCATGAAAGCTGCAGGTGCATTAGTCAACCCGAAAGGCATTACTAAGAATTCGTAATGACCATATCGAGTTCTAAAAGCAGTCTTTTGCACATCCATATATTTGACCCGAAGTTGATAGTATCCCGACCTCAGGTCAATTTTAGAAAACACTCCTGCACCCCTTAACTGATCAAAGAGATCCTCAATCCGAGGTAAAGGATACTTGTTCTTCACTGTCACTTTGTTAAGTTGTCTGTAGTCAATGCACATTCTCAAGGTACCATCCTTCTTTTTAACAAATAACACAGGTGCGCCCCAGGGTGACACACTAGGCTTAATGAAGCCTTTATCTAACAATTCTTGCAGCTGAACTTTTAATTCTTTCAATTCTGTTGGTGCCATTCTGTAGGGTGCTCTAGAGATAGGAGCAGTTCCAGGCAAAGTCTCAATAGATAGTTCAACTTCTCTCTCGGGCGGCAAACCCGGAAGTTCCTCAGGAAACACATCAGAAAACTCATTAATCATAGGAACATTTTGAAGATCGACTGTCTCTCTCTTAGAATCAAGGACCAAAGCTAGATACGCTTCGCATCCTTTTCTAAGAAATCTTTTTGCTTTCATAGCAGAGATAACATTGGTTAAGGGTTTTGACTTAATACCCTGAATCAATGTCTCTACTTCCCCATCACTCTTAATCAATACTGTTTTAGCTTTACAGTCCACTATGGCATGATATCTAGACAGCCAATCCATACCCAGGATTACATCAAACTCATGAAAAGGCAAAACAATTAGGTCAGCTGGGAACTCTCTCTCTTGAATTCTAATAGGGCAATTTCTATAAACTTCATTCACATGAATACTATGGCCCAAAGGACTAATTACACATATATCATAAGTCATATGATCAACAACAGACACATTTCTACCCAGCTCCCCATTACAAATATAAGAATGTGTAGATCCCGGGTCTATAAGCACATGCACATCAGTATCAAAGAGGGAGAATATACCAGCTATGATCTCAGGAGCATCAGCATCTTCTCGACCTTTCATAGCATAAGCTCGAATAAGAGGTGTAGAAGCAAAAGGTCGATCTACCGACTCAGAAACATTCCTGGACTGGGCTCTAAACTGGCCCGATCCACCTCTGCCTCTACCACGACCTCTACCAAAAGAAGGTGTATTAGAAGCTCCTCGGTTACTCTGTTAACTCGAAACTTGATCCTGCGGCATAGGACAATTAGCTATAAAATGCTCCGTGCTGCCACATCTGAAGCAACCACCGGTGAGCATTCTACAAGTGCCCCAATGTCGCCTAAAACAATAGGTGCATTCTGGAGCTTGGCCTATGCCTTGTCCTGATACAACACCTCTACCTGAGCCAGCTGTAGAAAAAGTCCCCTGCTGTCTTCCTCTAGATGCAGGGTAATTGCATCAGGACAGCTGGGAACTCTCTCTCTTGAATTCTAATAGGGCAATTTCTATAAACTTCATTCACATGAATACTATGGCCCAAAGGACTAATTACACATATATCATAAGTCATATGATCAACAACAGACACATTTCTACCCAGCTCCCCATTACAAATATAAGAATGTGTAGATCCCGGGTCTATAAGCACATGCACATCAGTATCAAAGAGGGAGAATATACCAGCTATGATCTCAGGAGCATCAGCATCTTCTCGACCTTTCATAGCATAAGCTCGAATAGGAGGTGTAGAAGCAAAAGGTCGATCTACCGACTCAGAAACATTCCTGGACTGGGCTCTAAACTGGCCCGATCCACCTCTGCCTCTACCACGACCTCTACCAAAAGAAGGTGTATTAGAAGCTCCTCGGTTACTCTGTTGACTCGAAACTTGATCCTGCGGCATAGGACAATTAGCTATAAAATGCTCCGTGCTGCCACATCTGAAGCAACCACCGGTGAGCATTCTACAAGTGCCCCAATGTCGCCTAAAACAATAGGTGCATTCTGGAGCTTGGCCTCTGCCTTGTCCTGATACAACACCTCTACCTGAGCCAGCTGTAGAAAAAGTCCCCTGCTGTCTTCCTCTAGATGCAGGGTAATTGCCAAATGGCAATGGTTGATCTCCTTGAGTCAACCTCGATCTTTTCCCGGATGTGGAACCACCCCGAGAAAAACTTCTTCTTCTTTGCTCTCTTTCTCTTTTCACATTTTCTTCCTTCTCAACCCGGATAACTGCTTGAACCAGCTGATGATAATCCACAGAATGGAGAGAAATAGGCCCTATCAAATGATCCCGAATCTGATCATTTAATCCATCTTCGAACTGGCGACACTTGAAAGTCCCAGTTAACATTGGTTTTGGTGCATACTTGCTCAAGCGATTGAATTCGGCTTCATATTCAGCCACTGACATACCTCTTTGCTTAAGATTCAGAAACTGCTTCAACTTTTCATCTTTATAAGCTTCGGTCACATATCTCCTTTTAAACTCAGCTACAAAGAATTCCCAAGAGAGGGAATCAGGTAGCTGAGGTTGAGTCAGAACCAGTTTCCACCAGTCATACGCTGCTCCCTGAAGTAAGGACACAGCACAAGTCACCTTTTGACTGGCGGGGCACTGA
>JBBPFJ010000665.1:0-62000 GCA_037975025.1 Excoecaria agallocha | reverse complement strand
TAGTGTCTATTTGGTCATTGGACTTGGCTTTTATTCTCTTTGTTTCGGGTACTGTTCTGGAACTCTGTTTGATATCTATAATCTTGTTGTGGTATTGCTGGAAGTGTTATTTCTATCGATCAGGGCTCCATTTGAGGAAGGTTTCCTTTTATTCTGTCTGGGTACTACCGGTAAACAGATGCTGATTCTGAATCTTTATTCTTTGCATTGTAGAATTAGATTTGTTGAAATTTGGAAGTTTGTTCTTCGTTTCTCTTTTGGGTTTGATTGGCCATGATTTATCGTATTTGTTCTCCACCAGTGTACTGCACTTTGAATATTATTTACCTGCATTGGATTGTTGGGCTATTTTTTTTGGCAAAAAGTCTTATTATTTTGAAATGGATAAGTTTAGAGTACCTGTTATTGGAATGGTTGGAGAATTTGTTTGTATTTTTGTGGAAGAATATGTAAAATTCATAAAACATCAAAATTCACTAAAAGTCCCTTCTGTCATTACAGTTGTTGGATTACGAGAATGAAATACATGCCTTTTGATTCATCTCAGTGGGTAATTGATCCTAGTGCAAGGGATCGTATGACTGGTAAAAAGAAAGTTTTTTCTACTTATCAGCCATAACATCGGCTTCTCCAGTCATTATGGCCGATGGATCAGCTGCTTGATATTAGAGGGAGATGGTCTTTTACCTTGCAATCTTGAGAATCTGTTAGTATCTTATTGTGATAGCCTGGAGGAGTTGCCAAATGGACTTAACAGCCTAAAATCGCTCAAGGTCAAGGATTGTAAAAATTTGGTGTTTTATAGCAGAGGGATGTTGCATCTTCAGATGTTAGAAGTGAAGGATTGTAAGTCTGTCAGCTGCTCTGCAGATTTGCTCAAGATCCTTTTAGTTTCCATTGTATCAAGACTTCCTTAAGTCTTTGCAATAAAAACAAGAAGGCCATCATATCAATTAACTTGTGGTTCTTAAGTTTCATCATATTATTGTCTAGGGCTGAGAAAAAACGGGAAAAGTGGTTAACTGAAAATTTGATTTGAAACTGAATCAGTTTTTTTGTTAACCAAACTAATTTAACTGGTTTCAAATTTTAAATATTCTTAATTTCGGTTAGCATCTGGTCCATATTCAGAAAAAAAATCAACGATTTCGGTTAACCAATCGATTTGCTATTATTTTCGATTTCGGTTCGCTTTTTAGTTTTGTGATTTTGATACCGATTAACCATGATTAATTGACGGTTATCCAGCTTATATATATATATGTGTGTTTGTGTGTCTTAAAATTTTTTATTTTTCACTAAAATTTACATAGAATAATAATTTAAATTATATTTTTATTTTTATATCTTAAATTTTTCTATTTTATAAAATTTATATAATTCTTAAAACTTAATTATATACAATAATATTTATATAGAGTAACCAATTGACTTTTATATACGTTATTTTTTATCATAATATATGATGTACATATTTTACTTAATAGCATTTAATTATATTTTTTATATTTTTTAACATTTAATATTCAATTCTCTACTTAGAGTATTTAAGCATACTAGTTTTCAACATATTAAATATATTTTATAATATTAACTATTAATTTGTTAAATACAAATTTTACCTAGCATTTTATATTTTTTTTAAATTACTTTTCACATTTGAAATTGAGTTAAACTTTGCTTAATTTTTTTTTTATAATTGCATGTTAAAAATTTTAATGATTAATCAAAAAATATTGGTTAATCAAACTAAAAAATCGAAACCGATGGACTGAAACCGAATGTAACGGATTTGTTAACAGTTAATGATTTTAAAAAATCGATATTAATGAACTAGTTAATTTTTTTTGCTCATGAACCAGTCCATACTTACTCCTATTATTGTCAAGAATACATGTCAAGTATATATGAACCAGTCCATACTTACTCCTATTATTGTCAAGAATACATGTCAAGTATATATAAGTGTGAATATGAACCGATTAATTGATCCGTTAGCAAATTTTTTAACCAATATATTAACATCGATTTTAAGATTATTAACTATTAATCAATTCGTTAAATTCGATTAAGAAGTCCATTGGTTTTCAGTTTTTACAGTTTGGTTAACATATATTTTTTGATTAGTTACTAAAATTTAGCATATAATTATAAAAAGATTTGACAAAGTCCAATTGAATTTCAAATGTTCAAAACAAAAATATCATAACAAACATAATGTAGTAGGCAAATTTCATATTAAACTTTAATTATTTTTAATTCTTATAATTAATTATTTTAATAAATTAATAACTAATATTATAAAATGAATTTGATATTTGTTGAAAATTAACATATTTAACTGCAAATTTGTTCTTGCACTTAGGTCTACGGACATCAAATTGCAATATAATTCATGTATAATGCTTGGAAACTTAAATGAGAATTTTTGAATCATAGGCAATGAACTTACCTATAAAATTACCAAACAGTACAAGAAAAATTCAGTTTCCCGACGGAAATGACTAAATTTCCGTAGGGAAACAAAAATGTCGACGGAAACTGGCGTTAGAGAATTGGTTGTTGGCACTTTTGCCGACGGATATTTCCATAGGTAAATTTACCGATGGAAACTTATCCGTCGTTAATTTCGTTGGAAAGTTCAGACCGAAAAATTGTCATAATTTGCCATATTTACCGACGGATTTAAAAATTCCATAGGTAAATTTACCGACGGAAAATAGTATTCTGTAGGTAAATTTACCGACGGATAAAATATTCCGTAGGTAAATTTGCCGACCTTATGTTATGTCCTGTAGGCAAATTAGCGACGGATATGCAGCAACTTAATTTCTATAATTTTAGAAATTAATTAAGCTCAATTTTTTTAAAAATTTTTAATTTTTCTAAAAGAAGTTCGAAATTTGTATAATCATTAATATTCAATTTTTAATGTTGAAAATGGAACCTTTTATTTTTTCATTTATTTATTTTTCGCTATTGTTTTGGTTTTAATGATACACTACAAAAAAATTGATTTTACCGACGGATTTTTACCGACGGAACAGGGCGTTTTACCGACGGAAAAGGCCTTACCGACAGGTTTTTTATGGATTACCGACGGAATTAATTTGTCGGTAAAATGCTCGTAGGTACCAAATTACAGGCGGAAAAGTCCGTCGGTAAGAGGTACCGACGGAAACACAAAAAAATTCCGTAGGTAGTTTTGTTAACAAATCCGTCGGATATTTCGTCGGTTTGACTTTTTACCGACAGATTTTTCGTCGGTAATCCGTCGGAAAAATTTGATTAATAAAAATATTAATTTATTTAAGAAAAATAGAGACGGATATATCCGTCGGTATTTTGTCGGTAAAATTGAATTATTTATTTTCTTTTTCAATTTTTTTTAAAATTATATATTTCCTGTTCGTAAAAGCAAAAATATGCACAATACATTCAATACAAAAAAATTAAAATTAAAATTAAAAACATATATGAATTAACAATTTTAATATCCAAACAAAGCAGTATATATTATAATTACTGTACAAATAATATTAATATTGTACACAATGTCAACCAATACTGTAAAAATTATTTAATTCTAATTTAAAGATTAACGACAATAATAAAAATATATAACATGTTTAAGAAAGAAGATAATGACAATTTAGCCGTTAATAAGAGGCTTTAATCTTCTCATTGTTCCATGTCAGTCTAAAGGTTCTTCAGGTCTTGTAGAAAGGTCCTTCTTCAGGTCGCAAGATCATCGTCAACTGATGAGCTCTCAAGTAAGTAAACTGCAAAACCAATGGCAATCATAGAAATAGTAAAGATATTTTTCAATAGAGAATTATTTTTCCTCTTTCTTGTTCATATCTAGCATAAGTATTTTCAGTTTATTGTTTTCCTAACAAATAAAAAGCAATGGGAGTAACATATAGAAATATTGAGCATTGACTTTGGTAAAATATGTAATTAGATTGCCATAATTGAATCATCATAAGAACAAAATACTATATAAAAATTATATTTCTTTTATTTTTTTCTCAAAGAGCATCAAAAGATAAGTCAATGTCATTTTGGAAGATAGGAAGATAACATCAGAAAAAAGGATAAGAACAAATTTTTCATCAATGTTAAGTTGTTCCTGTCAATTTAAGGCAGTATTAGCAAGCTACCAGGTGATTGACTAATATTTCAATTTGTGATAAGCGTACAAGAACAGCTTGTTGTTACACTAATAAACAGCTTGCTGTCATTATAAACTTCATAATATATTTTTTTTGTCAATAAAATTATAATATCATATTTAAACACTATCTAATAATACTCTATCCTATTGCTAGCTTTAAAATCTGCCAGCAGGAATATAAATGGATGTGATTTTCCTAATTTGTTTCTTGACCAGTGAAAATATGACGCAGTGTGTCACTCACCTCAGAGGTATCTTTTCATGTTGATGCTCAAGGACAATGATGACATCATTGCTTGTCCAAACAAAGCTTTCATCCTCCATCATAAGGTGTGGGTCCACATCAGCCAATGATAGGACAAAACTGCAGTAAAGACCACAAATCACATTGTTACCTTAAGAATGAGCAGTACCAAAAGAATGCATAATAACGATTTATCCTGGATTTATATCGTTCAAAATTGTTTTAAAACTAATATTGAGATATTGGAATGGAAATAGAAGTTTTCTAGTAAAATTTATCTACAAAATGTGAACATAGTTTCTGCAACATGTGCTTATCGAAAACTTTTCGGATACAAATAATTAGGTTACAAAACAAATGAGGAGATGAAGCCTCTGTATTTTCTGTTTGATCTTATTTTGAAATCCAATGACCACATAATGCAACTAACAAGATTATGATGCTCACACTGGAATAACTCTTGTTCCGTACGTGCGATACAAATCCCCTTGTTTCTTTTGTTCTTTCTTCTTCTTGTTCTTTTTCTGGTCCTTGCCCTGTGTGGAATCATAACTAGCCCATAGAGGTTTGTGTTTCAGGATAGAGTCACCTGAACCATCTGATTGATCCATCCAGTTCTGTTGAAAAACAATTCATTTTAGAAACCACAGAGAACAAGAAACAAAAACAAGAGACTATTTTCCCTTGTATCAAGTAGATTTCCAAAAGATAGTCATTAAGTCACGATGTTCCAGTTTAGACACTCTCATCACATGGAAAAATGATATCTGTGTAATGATTGTAAACAGACCTGGCGGAGAAAAAATTTACTTGAAAGAGATGGATCAGCCAACTCAACTAAACCCGCAGCCAGCACATCAACAGACCGTTCCATCTCCTGCGATGGGCAATTACAAAAATGCATCAAGGGCATTCAAGCAAATAAATCTAAATGGAAAGTTTAAACCTTCAAGCAGAAGCAGATTTTAAATCTTCCTAACAAGACATTAGCAAGTAGAAGAAAACAAATCAACTCATGGTGGCAAAATGATCCATTTGGAATGAATCAAACAGAATTTAGAAACAAAGGCAATCTGGAGGCATCATTACATAGGTAAGAAAATTAAATATGCTCTTTTTCCCATCAAAATTGGTAATTACTCTCTATTGACCACAGAATAAGTTGCCAGTCCCCTAGAAAACCATGCATATCTAAAATAATCCACTTCCCCAGTCATTAAAAACTAAATTGCAAACAACAAGGTTTTTGCCCACATAAATGCATCATAGTACATGGGTTGAATGGCTAAAGTAAAATTGCATATGCAAAAGAAATCCCACTTCTTTAAGTATTGAACCGTCTAGATATGTTTTGGTGTGAACATGGAAACGTCCATCCTTTTTGGTCTCTTGCAAAGAGTGCCCCCGCATTGCTTTTGAAACCGTCATCAATCATTTCGTGAAAATGAAGCACAAATATCTAAGTTCATCCAAATGCACAAGCAAAAGACATCAAGATGGATATTTTTAAATTCACTCATAACATGATAAGCATTCAAGTAATTGAGCTTAACTGAATATCAAAGAAACAATTGCCAAGATGTAAACTGTATATTAATTGCCAAAATCATAATGACATTCAACTAAAGCTTCAAAATTCCATGACCCATTTAACACAATAGAAATTCAACCTATCCCTTTTCTATAGTGGATACATCAAACTGGGAGTAATTGGCACTAATAAGATTGCTATATCTTATTATTCAAAAACAAGCAACAATGCAGTTGATGTAGGCCAACTGAAGCATGTGCAAATATTTATATCAATTTACACACACAGAGGCAAACATTTATATTACACATACAATAAATTTCTCATTAAAATTCAAAATTTATTTAACTAAATTGAGGGAGATAAGTTCAGTATCCCATACCTATATAGTGTCAAAAATCAGCTTCAATCTACCTATTTATGTCCTCGCAGGACCCGTCATCGGTGCTTCGCCGGATCCTCACTGGAGATGCACGATCAGTGCCGGAATGGAGTTCACGCCACCCCAAGCTTGTCGGCGGTGGTCACGTGCCTTTACGACGTCCCGATCCACCGAAAAACACACTGAAAAGTACCGACCACCACACTTCCGATCTCCCTAATGCCGGCGAGTGGGAAAAAACGGAGGGCACAGAGAGAGTCGATTCGCCATTGGGAAATCTTCGGTGGTGTTCGTGCCCTTAGCCGCCGTCGTCGCTCGCCGGAAAAGAAGAGAGAAGCCTCGGTGAGAGAGAAGAAAGAGAGATAATGGAGCAAAACAAATTAAAGTACCTCGGTGACGGAGGAGCGACGCCGCCAGTGGCCGGAAGAGGGAGGAAACGCCGGTAGGGAGATCGCCGGTGGTCTGCCCCTGTTGACCGGCCCGATCACCCTTCCCCTTCAAACCCGCTTCTCTCTCCTCTCCCTTCATCTTTTCTTTCTTTCCCTTTTTTTATTCTTATCCTTTCTAATAAAAATAAAACCCAACTTTTTTTTGTCCACTAACTCCACTGGCCCCGTTATATATATATATATATATATATAATTTAATTGAGTGAGTCAACTTTTAATTGGGTCTTTGCCTTGCACATACGACGTGTGTAGCAGACAAAGCTATATTTGAATATGAATTATTAGCACTATTATAATTGTTATTTTTATTATGATAACAGGAATAATATAAGATTAGCAAGTATTTAACACTTAATTGAAGTCAAGGCCGGACAGTAGTTGGGAAGTAGTGGCAGAATCTCATTGTTAATGAATCAAAATTGAAAAGGCATAAAGGATATTTTATCACTTCAAATTTTGTGTGTTTCTATGTTTTATCTCTATATAGTTATTACCTTTTAATGCGTTTTATTAAATTTTTAATTATTCTTAATATTAGTCAAGTATAAACAGAAATTCATTGGTTGAATTAGTTTCATATTTTCGAATTTGAGTTTTATAAACTGCGTAATTAATATTTTTAAATTTAATTTTATAATAATTCAAAAAAATAAATACCTAATTACCATTAAGCTAATTTTATATTATTTTATTTGATATGTCAAAATTAAACCTAATGTGGTCCAAAATAAATATTTTATGTTATATTTAAAAATAAATCAGTGCTATATATATTTTTAAAATCGATTTGAACTTTAAATAATAAAAAATACAAGTCGTATGGATCGAACTTATCACATCAAAATATAACAAATTTTTATTTAAATATTCAAAAAATATTTTGTATATATAATTAAAAAATAGGAGTATAACTAAAATATATTAATTATTTTACATAAAAAATTATATATAATTAAATTGAAAAAATATCTAGTCTAGGCTTTATTTTGAAACAATAATATTTTATAAAAAAATAAAAAAAAAATTTAAACATTTAATTAAATATAATAATAATAACGACGGATTACTGACGGAAATGACCGTCGCAACCATTCATATTTCCATTTCCCCATATTCCGTCGCTATTTCGTCGGTACATAATGTGCAAAATATGCTGCCATTATTTACCGACGGCATGTCCGTCGGTACATAACAAAAATCACTGATATCTTTACCGACGAATTATTTTCGTCGCTAAACTGTCGCTAAAAAATGGCGCCACAATTTCCCGCCAAATGTACCGACCGTTTTCCATTTTGGTCGCTAAAAACGTCACCATTTTGCAATTTTTTAATTTTTACCGGCACATATGTAATTCCGTAGCTAATCCGTCGGTAATATCTGCTTTTAGCGACGGATATTTTTTCCGTCGGTAAAATCAATTTTTTTTGTAGTGATACAATTTAATATGACATGATTGAGTAACTATCTTAAATATTAAAAAGTAAATAATGAAGAAATTAACATATTTTTGTAATGTAATTGATTTAAAAATAAAATAAAAATAATTAAAACCCAATAAAAAATAAAAAAATAATTTGGTTTTAAACTTAAATAATCAAAATCCAAACCGTCCCAAAAGGTTCCCATCTTATTTCTGTTCATATAAAGCTGAAATTGGTTATTCTAAAATTGAAATCTGCGATTTTGAAACTGTGATTTCTAGTACCAAAAAACTAAAAAGTAAATTAAATACAGAGTTTAATAAAAATTACTAGGAATTGATTAATTCGTCAATTGATGAAAAAGACTTACTAATTTGTGGCATTGTCAGATTGATTGAAAGTTTTGGTAACTTTTCATCAACTTGTGTTGGAACCAAAGACTGATGACAATAGAATTTTTATATAAGGAGAAATAAATTAAACACTCACAAGAAAATTACAATCAAATAAACCTCATAAATAAAAATCTCTCTCTAATAAGCTATTGCAATAGCTGTGCAAAAGAAAAAAAATTTCAATATGAAGTACATGGCTTCCATTGAAGGCAAAGATTGCCTTGGTATTTATAGGCATATTGATGATGAGAAAATCAACAAAAATGGCCATGAATTCTTCAATTCACATTCTTGTCCGACAATTCATTTTGCATGCTAGAAATATTTCTTTAATTCACATTGGGTTGTCAAAATAACTTTTCAACTCTAATTAATTTTGTAGCAATTTTTCAACAATCTCCACCATCAATTTCAAAGTCCACAAACTAAATTTATGACTTTCAACAGCCTCCCTTAAATTTAGTTTGTGATTTTGGTAATTCCAAGCATTGCTTTTAGCTTGTCGAACGAATATGCCTTCAGTGGTTTCGTCAGGATGTCCGCAATTTGATCTTTAGATTTACAATAATTTAGCTCAATCTCTTCATCCTTGATCAATGTCCTGATATAGTGATACTTAATATCAATGTGCTTGCTTCTCCCGTGAAAAACTGGATTCTTGGATAATGCGATTGCAGACTTGTTATCACACATAATCCGTGTAGGATTTGACTGTTCATGCCTCAATTCATAAAGCATTTTCCGCAGCTATACTGCTTGACATGTTGCTGACGTCGTTGCCATGTATTCTGCTTCAGCTGTTGAGAGCGCAACTACTTGTTGCTTCTTTGAGGACCATGAAATCACTCCAGTTCCAAGAAATAATGAATATTCGAAAGTACTCTTCCGACTTTCAGTGTCACCTACCCAATCACTGTCTGTGTACCCCACTAGACTGAAATCATCAGTATGAGTATATAAAATTTCATATCCACGGGTACCACTAACATACCGTAAAATTCTTTTTGCTGTTTGTAAATGTGATTGGTAAGGTTTCTCCATGAATCTGCTAATAATTCCCACATCGTAAGTAATATCTGGCCTAGTCAAAACCAAATATCGCAAACTTCCGATGATGCTTTTGAAATAAGTGGGATCAAAAGTTTTAAAAGGCATCAAAAGTTGTAAGTTCGATAACCCTAAAATTGCATGTTTCGATTCTATCTTTGGATATGTATGGTATGTATGATAAAATTTTTGTTTTTCCGCTGTGCTATCATGATTATCATACCATGTCATATTCCATCAGTGGTATCAGAGCCTAGACATGCTTATTTTAGTGCTTTAGATGCATGAAAAAATTAATTAAAAATCGTTATTTTGAAAACATGCAAATCTGAAATTTTCTGTTTTGAGTTTTTTGCATTGTTTTGGTGTAAAAACGATTTTAATTGATTAGATAGGTATTATAATTAATATGACATGTTAATATACTGTCCTAAGATGTTATTAGGGCTGGTAATGGTCGGATTTAATTATTTATACCTGATGGTACATGTTAATTATGAAACTAGGTGCTAGTTGGCATGTAAATTGCTAGTTTAACAACTAGTTTTCAAAATTAAATGTAAAATTGATTATGGCATGTTTGTAAGTGATTTTTAAAGATTAAATATCAGGTCTGGACATATTTTAAATTTGGTTTTAATTCTGGTCCAAGACAATTTAATTGATTAATTTTAAAATCACTTAAAACAATGACTAGTTTGTGTTTGTTACATGTTTAATCAACATTGTTTGCTTTGTTTTGATTAAAATGGTAAAAAAACACATTTAGATTTAAATGGTACAGAATATTAAATCAATGTTTATGGACTTATTTAGATTTTTAAATGACTCATAAAATTGATTTAAATGTTTGTGCATTTCATGGCATTACATAAGCATTAAACAACTAGTTTTTGTTGTTTGTTTGTTTTTCCATGTATGCCGTGTACTATGTATGTGTTTATCATGATTTTATATTTTTAATTCATGTTAGCACATATTATATGTATTTTTAATGTTTATGGGCTGTATGACATAAAATTAAAAATGACAAAATTGGAAATTATACTAGAGTTGATTTATGGCACAAATCTAACTAGTTTGTGTTTTGGGCTTTTAAGAGACTTATTCAATAAGAGGATTTAGTCCATTGGGCTTCGGCCCAGGCCCATCATGGGGTCATCTCTTAAAGGTTCAAGTACACAATTTCCATTAATGGGCTTGGCTAAATTAAATAAAATTGGACTTTGTTTTATCCATGAATGTTATGTATATTTATTTGCTAGTTTGGTGTGATGAATGGATATGCATGGTGCATTCATGGGCCCTGGGTTTTTGTAATTAAATATGGCCTGCGTGCCATTATTTTTATTGTAAAAGTTTCATTTATTTCTTAGAATAGAATTTATTTGAAGACTTTGTAAATCAAGACGAA
This sequence comes from Excoecaria agallocha, assembly GCA_037975025.1. Lineage (NCBI taxonomy): Eukaryota > Viridiplantae > Streptophyta > Magnoliopsida > Malpighiales > Euphorbiaceae > Excoecaria > Excoecaria agallocha. The sequence goes on along the minus strand of JBBPFJ010000665.1, from coordinate 50,937 downwards.
GCCCACCGGAGTGGAGAAGCCCAACTCGAAGATTCTTATGTAATAATATAGAATCTTAGTTGTAGGTTTTTGGGCCCATGTTTGTCACACTTTACTTTATGCAATTATATATATATGCATGCTATGTATGGATGACAAAGCGTATGCCATGTAAGCCGTAATAAAATGAATCCCTAAAAATAGTAAGTCACAAAGTTACCTTCCTAATTCGAAACATGTCAAGGCATCGATCATCGGTCACGTAGACTAGGAGTCCTAGATGCGCCCGATTATCTTTGTGAGGCATGGGTTGTGAATGTAGGTTGGACTTAACATGGAATGGGATGCTCGGACCTAGGCAACTTATAAATGGGTTTGTGCTATAACATCTTAAGATGTTAGCCCATTTGATCCAAGAGTCATGTACGAGACATGATTGGAGTTTTCCTACCTAAGTAACTTAACTTATTAGGTGTACAGGCTCAGCTTGACTAATAAGTTGTTGTGAAAAGTGGATCTTGGCCCACATTAAATCACTAACGCGAATTATTTATGGGGATATTAATTCGGTTTGTGGGATTATAATAAGACCTCATTTAATCTTGCTAAATTTTATTGTAGATTGAAAATGGCATCTTCAAACAACAATAATTTCTCGTTGCGATCGGTCCTTGAAAAGGACAAATTGAATGGCACCAATTTCATAGACTGGTCTCGAAACTTAAGAATAGTTCTTAAGCAAGAGAAGAAGTCGTATGTTTTGGATGCACCCTTGCCTGAAGAACCAGGAAGGAACGCCTCTGTGGTTCAAAAGGAAACTTTTGAGACCAAGAAGAGTGACTCTAACGATGTGATCTGTTTGATGCTAGCCACTATGGTGCCTGAATTGCAAAAGCAATTTATGGACCAAGAGGCCTATGCGATCATGGTGCACCTCAAAGAGATGTTCCAAGAGCAAGCTCGTCATGAGAGGTTCGTGACAACAAAGGCTTTAATTTCTTGCAAGATGGCTGAGGGTACTCCTGTTAGTACCCATGTACTCAAGATGAAAGGGTATCTTGATACTCTTGAGAAGCTTGAGGTACAAGTGCCAAAGGAATTGGCCACTGACTTGATCTTAGGATCATTGCCTGCTGCTTATGATCCATTTGTAATGAATTATAACATGCATGCAATGAACAAGTCAGTCACTGAGCTTCATGGGATGCTTAAGAATGCTGAAGAGAACATTCGAAAGACCAATCCCGTACTAATGGTTCAAAAGGGAATTAAGAAGGGACCCGCTAAGGGAAAGGGAAAGGGAAAGGGAAAATCCAAGACAGTAGGGAGTGCACCTCAGGCCCAATCCAAGCCCAAGGCGCCAAAACCCAAAGAGAGTGAGAGCACTTGCTTCCATTGCAACAAGATAGGGCATTGGAGGAAGAATTGTGCTCTCTTCAAGGAAGAACAAAAGAAGAATGGAGCCAAGGCGTCCAGTTCTGGTATTTTTGTTGTTGAAATTAACCTTTCTATTTCTACCACTTGGGTATTGGATACCGGTTGTGGTTCTCACATTTGTTCAAATGTGCAGGGGCTAAGAAATAGGCGGTTACTTGGGAAGAATGAAGTGGACCTCCGTGTGGGGAATGGAGCACGAGTTGCTGCCATGGAGATAGGCGACTATCACCTCACTTTACCTTCCGGACTTTGTATTGTTTTGAATAATTGTTATTATGTGCCTGCTATGAGCAGAAACATTATTTCAGTTTCATGTTTGGATAATGATGAATTTGATTTTGTTATTAAAAATGGCAATGCTCATATTCGTCGCCAAGGCATTTCTTATGGCAATGCCATGTTGCAAAATGGCCTTTATATCCTTGATTTACAAAACAAAGAGTCAATATACAACATTAATACAAAGAGGGTTAAATCAAACGAATTAAACCCTACTTACTTTTGGCATTGTCGTTTAGGACATGCAAACGAAAAAAGTATTTCAAGACTCCACAAAACTGGAGTGCTTGGGTCATTTGACTTAGAGTCTTATGACACATGCGAGCCATGTTTGCATGGAAAAATGACAAAGAGTCCTTTTAACAAGAAAGGTGAAAGGACTAATGGCTTATTGGAACTAATACATACCGATGTATGTGGACCATTAAGTACACAAGCTAGAAGTGGTTTTAGCTACTTCGTGACTTTCACAGATGACTTCAGTAGATATGGCTATGTCTATCTAATGAAGTACAAGTCTGAAACTTTTGAGAAATTCAAAGAGTTTAAGAACGAAGTAGAAAACCAACTTGGCAAAAGTATAAAAGCCATTCGATCAGATCGAGGTGGCGAATACTTAAGCCAAGAGTTTGATGATCATCTAAAAGAGTGTGGTATTATTTCACAGCTCACTCCTCCTGGAACACCGCAATGGAATGGTGTGTCCGAAAGGAGAAATCGAACTCTGTTGGACATGGTTCGATCTATGATGAGTCAAGCTAATCTTCCTATCTCTTTTTGGGGTTATGCATTAGAAACTGCTGCGTTTCTATTGAACCGTACTCCAACTAAAGCAGTTGAGAAGATACCATACGAGGTATGGACTGGGAAAGAACCCAATATGTCTTTTCTCAAGATTTGGGGCTGTGAAGCACATGTTAAGAAATTAACATCTGACAAACTAGAGTTCAAATCGACTGTCTGCTTGTTTGTGGGTTATCCCAAAGAAACAAAGGGATACTACTTTTACTCACAAGCCGAGAACAAAGTATTTGTTGCTCGCAAGGCTGTTTTCTTGGAAAAGGAGTTCCTTCTCAAGAAAGACAGTGGGAGTAAAGTAGAACTTGAAGAAATTCAAGTACCACAAACTCCTATAGAGGATAAGTTGGAAATGGGATCAAGTTCACAACAAGGTGTGGAACAAGAACCCATTGCACAAGAAGATGAGCCTTGTGTGTACAAGAAGGTTAGTGGGAGCATAGTAGTGTTTCTGGTCCTATATGTGGACGACATCCTTCTCATTGGGAATGACATTCCAACATTGCAAAAGGTTAAGCAATGGTTGGGAAAATGTTTCTCAATGAAAGACTTAGGTGAAGCCGAGACAATACTTGGTATTCGAATCTATAGAGATAGATCGAATCGGCTTTTGGGACTAAGTCAAGAAAAGTACATAGACAAAGTACTAAAGCGTTTTAGTATGGGAAACTCAAAGAAAGGGTACATACCTTTGGCTTTGGGAGTTCCTTTGACTAAAGAACAGTGCCCTAAAACCAAAGAGGAAAGGGACAACATGAGTAGAATCCCATATGCATCTGCTATTGGATCTATCATGTACGCTATGTTATGTACTAGGTTGGATGTTGCTCATGCACTGAGTATAACCAGTAGGTTTCAGCAAGACCCTGGTGAGAAGCACTGGTCTGCTGTAAAAGGGATCCTTAAGTACCTGCGAAGGACTAAGGATCACTTCTTGGTGTATGGTGGTCAAGAAGAGCTCGTCATACAAGGTTATGCCGATGCTGCTTTTCAGACCAACACTCAGGATTCTAGATCGCAATCTGGATTTGTTTTTGTTTTAAACGGTGGTGCTGTCAGCTGGAGAAGCTCAAAGCAAGAGACCATTGCCGACTCAACTACATAATCTGAGTATATTACAGCGAGTGAGGCTGCAAAGAAAGCTGTTTGGATTAGAAATTTCATTTCTGGATTAGGAGTGGTCCCAAACATCCTAGATCCATTAGAAATTTTGTGATAACAACGGGGCCATCGCACAGGCCAAGGAGCCCCGGTCACACCAGAAATCCAAATACATACTCAGGAGGTACCACATGATCAGAGAAATCATTGATCGTGGGGACGTCAAGGTTAGCAAGATAGCAAGTGAAGACAATGTAGCAGATCCTTTGACGAAACAGTTACGTCCAAATCTGCACGAGGCTCATTTGAGAGCGTTCGGTCTTAGGGCTATGCCCAATTGGGACTAGTGCTAGTGGGAGATTGTTAGTGTAAGCCCTAGCCCCAATACATTGTAATAAAACACTTAGTTAATAAAATGAGGCATTTGTTTTATCTTTTGTATTCCTGTGCATGTCAATTGATAAAACTATCCAAGAATGTCGTTTCGGTTTAAGTTATCATGTGTGAGGCACATGGATTGTAAGACCTTGAAACAAATGGGACTTTATTCTAAATATCCCTAGTCAGTCATTGTTATGGGAATAACAAATGAATTAAGACTAGTATGCTCTCTCTGATACTATGAGTTCTGTCTTACGGATCATTAGGACAAGAGTGTCAATCAGAGATCATAGATACATGTTAAAGAACATGGTATCTGGATTCGATCCGCTCATGAGAACACTACATGGTACAAGTCATAAGTGTTTCTCATATGCAAGTTTTGTATCGGAGTTATTAGACCTGAAATCTCTATGAAACTCTTTATGAATTACTGTGTACTTTGACATACACCTAACGTGCTCGTAACAGAGTGACAAGTACGGGTATGATTGGGTATGCACTGATTCATGTTAGAGAGCATGAGAGAAGTGAAGGGATTACCCCTCTCGATAAGAGAGATAATATCACCGGCCACTTGATCAGTGAACTGAGAAGTGTATGGCCATACCGAGATGAAATAATGAGTAATCATTATTTATCTGAGAGTTCAGTGTCACTGGAATATCAAGAAAGGAATTAATATATATAAGGATGACTTGTTCCATGCCTTATATTAATTCTGATATTTAAGGGTAAGGGACTATGCAAAATTGCATTAGGTCACCAAATGCCATATGCATTTTCATTTAATTTGGAATGCTATAATATCTTGCTAGAGAATATATATAGCCTTTGAATTAATTTCTAAAACGTAAAGACCAGTTTTTGAACTTTAGAAAAACCAGTGCATTGAAAAAGTTGAGCAGGAATTTTAGGACATTAGAACCTTCCTCATCACCCTTCGAAGCATAAAAGCAACTCGAGCAACTTAGAAAGTGATCTAGGAAGATTTTTCTTGTTGAGCTAATAAAAAAAACTGTTTTCCCTACCCTTTTTGATATGATTAACCTTTGTTAGCCAATTTGAGCTTAATGAGGTATGCTTAAAGCGTACCATATCTATTGTTTTTGTTACACTCATCATAAAACATATAGCCTAAAAGCTTTTATCTACCCTCTAGAATTGACCACTCTAGATTTGGATAGGTTTACATTTATTGGGCACTTAAATTAAGTGTAATGAGAATGATTGCATCATTTGGGGCAAGAATTGTGTTGTGAAGTCAAGTGCTTGTATAAATATCCTTGTTTTACCCCTATTTCTGTAGTTTGCCAGCAAAAGAAGCTAAAAGAAAAAAAAAGAAAAAAAAGAAGAAAGAAAAAAAAATAAATAAAGCTAGCATATGGCAAAATTTTAAGTGTGGGGTAGTTAAAAAAGGGAAAGAAATTGGGACTTCTCATAAAAAAAAAGAGGGATTTCAGTCTTATTACTTCTATTTTGGGTTTGTTCAATGCTTAAGAATGTCAATAAACAAGCTTGATAAGAGAATTGTGCTTATTAGTTGGAAAAGGTATAAATGTGATTCACCTAAACTAACTTGTAGAAATAGTGGAACCAGGTCGAATCCCAAGAGAACTATGATAATTAATTTCTCAATGTTAAAACAAAAGTATAAAGTAAATGGGGGTTTTGAATCTTTTGAATTGAAACTAAAAGTAAATTAACAAGAAATTAACAAAGAGCAAAAATATTGAATTAAATGAAAATCAATCTTACCAAACTTTCAATTCAAAGGCGTAAATCTCATCCAATTGTAACTTTGATCATAGGCTTAAAGATTAATTTCTCAATCCAAAAACTTAGTCTACTTAATCGAAAAAGCCGTAGAAAGCAATAATTCTCCTAATGTAATTGACTCAAACAAAGCATTTAAAATCAAATCTTACCATTGATTTAACTGGGCACGATAGCGTTCCATATCATTTCAATGATAGCATTAAGAGTTAATGAGAATGACTAAGGCAAAAATTAATTGATTGAGATAGCTACAAATCAATTAACTTTGCATCTTAATTTCCCTAGAATCTATTATGCAAGCTATGTAACTCGGAAAGCCGAAATCACACACACATAAACCAATTCCTTGCTACTAAAATCAATCATTCATGACAATTACGGATCACAAACTCATGGATAGCAATAGAAAAATCAATATTGAATTAAGGCGTCAAGTTAATCAATACAAATAATTCATAGAAAATAAGAACAAGAAAATAAGAATTACTTAGATTGAAGAAATCCTTGTTGAGATCGAAGCCTCACAAGATTACAATTGGAATCGAATCACCCTTGAATCGGAATTAAAAACTTAGCCGCTCATGCTAAACATCAAAAACATTGTAAAAGAGAAGAAAATAGAATTCAAGAAAATCCAAGCCAAGCCGCCGTCTCCTAGAATAAAACTGCTCTTTTTATATCCTCCAAAATAAGAGTTTTACCCTAACCTTCCTTCTCTTAATTTCCTTCCGAAATAAATCGTGCACGTGCCTTGGAGAATCGACACACTCGGTGGAGTGTGTTCCTCAATCGGTGGAGCAACTTTGTTTTAATTAAGGAATTAGGTGGGTCGCTCGGTGGAGCAAGCTATCAAGGCAATGGGACACTCGGTGGAGCAAGGGAATTTCTCTTCTTTCACTCGGCAGAGTGTATTTGACACTCCACTGAGTGTTAAGCTACTGCCAAAATCGAGTATTAATCCTGCTTCCCAAAAGGTAAACTTCCCATAAAGTCCTTCTAACTTCCTTCATTCTTTCAATTAAATCCTAAAAATACCAAAAATACTTAATTAGACAATTAAAACATCAATTGAAGAAACTAAATATTAAAACAACTAAATTAACATAAAACTATCCTAAAAAATATAGTAAAAACACATTAAAAACATAGATAAATTTGTATTTATCAAATACCCCACACTTAGCTTTTGCTCGTCCCCGAGCAAATTTGAACAAACCCACTTCTCAGAATAATCAAACTCAAAATTAGATTTAAACATTTCAAGATTAAATTCAACATTTAACAAGAGCACTCAATAAAATCATGGCTAAAACAAACTCAATCAAGGAGATAAGAATCAGTGTCCATATGTGAAAGACCAAAATAATTTAGGCAATTTTCAAAAACAAAACACCAATGCATCTTATAATCAAGCTTTAGAATTGAAGTATACTAAGTACACTTAAGGTTTCGCACTTGAAACTCTAGAAACACTATAGGCCTCTCCTTTAGCATCGGAACCCGAAGGTCATCTCCGCTAAACAACTCAAAGCAAAACATAGAATCACTTAGGTCTTAATTGGGTTGTAATGAGGTTTAAGGTATTGGCTATTGAAGAATGGTCAAAAGATAATCAAAGAGAATTAGCCACTCTTTACTTGAATAAATCACATTTATACCTTTTCAAACTAATAAGCACAATTCCCTTGTAAAGCTTACTTATTGACGTTCTTAAGCATTGAACAATCCCAAAATAGAAGTAATATGACTGAAATCCCTCTTTTTTTTTTATCTATGAGAAGTCCCAATTTCTTTCCCTTTTTAACTACCCCACACTTAAAATTTTGCCATATGCTAGCTTTATTTTTTTCTTCTTCTTTTTTTTTAGCTTCTTTTGCTGGCAAACTACAAAAATAGGGGTAAAACAAGGATATTTATACAAGCACTTGACTTCATCACACAATTCTTGCCCCAAATGATTCAATCATTCTCATTACACTTAATTTAAGTGCCCAATAAATGTAAACCTATCCAAATCTAGAGTGGCCAATTCTAGAGGGTAGATAAAAGCTTTTAGGCTATATGGTTTATGATGAGTGTAACAAAAACAATAGATATGGTACGCTTTAAGCATACCTCATTAAGCTCAAATTGGCTAACAAAGGTTAATCATATCAAAAGGGTAGGAAAAACAGTCTTTTTATTAGCTCAACAAGAAAAATCTGCCTAGATCACTTTCTAAGTTGCTCGAGTTGCTTTTATGCTTCGAAGGGTGATGAGGAAGGTTCTAATGTCCTAAAATTCCTGCTCAACTTTTTCAATGCACTGGTTTTTCTAAAGTTCAAAAACTGGTCTTTACGTTTTAAATGTGTGGAAACTAATAATTATAAACCAAGTTGAGTAATAGATTAGCTCAAAATTTCAGTGAACAACCTACTTGCCTTACTGCTAAATCATAATCTTGATTATTGCACAATCTAAATTCAAGTTCAATTTGTTCAAATTCTGAGAAGAACTGGAGCAAACTAAGCTTTATGTAAGCTAAGTGATATATGCTAATTAACTATGTATTCAAAGGACAAAGACAACTAAATAGCCAAGAACGAGCAATTATTCTTATCATCACTGAGTTAGTTACAGCACCAAGTTGCTCCTAACATTACTATTACACACCAAAAGTTAAACTAGAAATAAAAAAACAAAACAACATAAAACATAAGAACACAAGTATTTTCATGATATAAAGAAAAAGGAAAAGTAAACTTCCTGGATTTAAGCAACACTCTAGAGCTCAGAGTAGCGCTATCCCCCTCACAAAAGTTGTTGCTGTCCACAGCAACTCAAACTTGGTTCACGCGGATGGCGGAGGCGGTGGTGGTGGAAAGCGCTTCCAATTACATGCACCTAAATCAATTACAATCATAATAATCTCAACCATGTCAAGAACAATGCAAGATCTCATTCAAAATAAGTACGAATGCACAAACTTTGGGGAGTAGATTGAGAACCCAACAAAGAGTTAAAATAATTTAAAGGCACAAAGGAACCTACTTGAGTGATTATGGAACGAAGCAGGAAGATTTAAGAGGTAGAAGATTTGCTCGGTGGAGTAGGAATGAGAGAACCCGTGAAAAATGAGCGACCGTGAAAAATTCGCAGACAAAAGTGGGTGTGTGCTAAAGTGAAAGAAATTGGTCCTTTTAAATTGTCGGGCTCGGTGGTGTGAGGGACACTCGGTGGAGTGTTCTCACACTCTACCGAGTATGACCCTACGGGAACTCCAAACAATTTTTTTTATTTTTTTTTATTTTTGCTGCACTAGGGACACTTGGTGGAGTGTTCTCACACTCTACCGAGCGTGACCCTACGGGAACTCCAAACAATTTTTTTTTTCTTTTATTTATTTATGAAACTTTAATACTTCAATAAATCCTTACTAAAGATCATTTTCTTACATCATGAAACACTTGAAACACCTAAAAATTTAAGACGAACTCTAAATAACAAAAAAAAATTTTTAAATGACACAATTAAATCTACTGCTAAAATAAAAATTTATTACGAGCAAAAGAAAGAGACATAGTTCTGAGTTTTTGTTAGTCCTCAGCTTGACTTTTAGGACCATCTTACTTGTTAAGAAGTATCAAAGTATCGAGGATCATTCAAATGTGTGCTAATGACACATTGAACAATGTCTCCCTCGCGAAAAATCTTCAAGTGATGGCCATGGACTTTAAGAATTTGACCGGTATCCAAGCTTTTAATTTTCACTGCACCATAGGAAAACACATTAGTAACAACAAATGGGCCAATCCAGCGAGAACGAAACTTACCAGGCATAAGCTTCAAACGAGAATTGTATAACACCTTTTGACCAATCTCAAATTGTTTCCTAATAACACTTCCTTGGACAAGAACATCCTGCACAATAGAATCAATTACATCAATCTGACAAAGAGAATGCACATCATTAGGGTATTTCATAGCATCAAAAATATTAAATTTAACAATCTCTCCATCAAATTCAACAGAAATAGTACCCTCATCTACATCAATTTTTGTCTTTGCCGTTTTCATGAAAGGTCTTCCTAACAAAATCGAAGCCGATTTCGAAGAGGGATTACCTTCCATTTCTAAAATGTAAAAGTCTACAGGAAATATAAGCTCATTGACTTTCACCAAAACATCCTCAACAATCCCTAGGGGGTGAATATAAGAATGGTTGGCCAATTGAATAACTACACTAGTCTTTTGCAAGTTATTTAATTTCAATTCTTGGTAAACAGAAAGTGGCATTACATTAATTGAAGCTCCTAAGTCTAACATAGCATGCTCAACTTTCTTTTCACCAATCACACATGGTAATGAAAACATACCTGGGTCCTTGCATTTTTCTGGCATATTTCTTTGCAAAATTGCAGACACATTCTTACTTACCTCAACCTTCCCTTTTTCTTTCATTTTTCTCTTATTGGTACATAGCTCCTTCAAGAACTTTGCATATTTCGAAATTTGCTTAACAGCATCCAACAAAGGAATGTTGATTTGCACTCTCCTAAATGTATCCAGGATCTCCTTCTCTTGCTTATCTTCCTTTGGTTTAGCTAACCTGCTAGGAAATGGAGGGATAGGAGTGTGAGAGGAAAGAGATAAAGGAGGGTCGAATGTTACCTTACGCTTTGTCCTAGGGGGAGCTTCTTCTTCATCATCCTCCTTGCCTATGTCAGCTCCTTTTGATGGAGTGGATCCTGATGGAATTTCTTTCCCACTTCTTAGTGAGATCGCACTGCAATTCTCCCTTGGATTCACTTCTGGTTGTGAAGGTAACTTCCCAGAATTTTGAGCTTTCAATTTACTAACTGAAGTGGCCAATTGAGTAATTTGGTTGCCTAAATTCTGAATGCTTGTCCTTACTTCCTGAATGTTGGTTCTTGTTTCCTGTTGGAATTGAAGAGTATTATTAGCAAGATTTTTAACAATATCTTCCAAAGACATACCTGAAGTTGGAGCTTGAGTTTGCGTAGGGACTGGAGGTGGTCTAGTGAAATTCTGAGGGGGTGGCCTTTGTTGTCCTCCTTGATTTCCATAGCTGAAATTGGGATGGTCCCTCCATCCAGGATTGTAATGGTTAGAATAGGGATCATACTTCCTTTGAGGTAGACCGGGAAATCCTCCTACTATATTAGCTTCTTGTGTGGAGTCTTGTTGTAATGTAGGGCACATATCAGTTGAATGCCCTTGAATTGAGCATATTCCACATGCTTTCGCTGTTTGCAATTGCCCTACAGCCATTTGACGAACTAAAGCAGTTAAATCAGAAAGTTGACTTTTAAGTTCACTTACCTCATTGACTTGCTTGGTAGATCCTCCACTTCTTGTACCGAATTGCTGGGAATTCTCTGCCATGTTAGAAATCAGTAGTTTGGCTTCTTGAGGAGTCTTGTTCACTAAGGCTCCACCACTCGCTGCATCGATCATACTCCTATCCATTGGTAGTAATCCCTCATAAAAATATTGAATCAGGAGTTGGTCAGAAATCTGATGGTGGGGAAAACTAGCACACAGCCTCTTGAACCTTTCCCAGTATTCATACAAAGTTTCTCCTGTGATCTGCGTAATGCCATAAATCTCCTTTCTAATGTTAGCAGCTCGTGATGCAGGAAAAAATTTTTCCAGAAATAACCTTTTCATCTCACTCCATGTAGTGATTGATCCCGACGGAAGATAATAGAGCCAGTCTTTAGCTTGATCCTTCAAAGAGAAAGGAAAAGTTCTAAGGTTAATCTGCTCCTCAGTCACTCCCTGTGGTTTCATTCCAGAGCAAACGATGTGGAATTCCTTCAAATGTTTATGGGGATCTTCACCTGCACAGCCACGAAAAGAAGGAAGTAAATGAATCAAACCAGATTTTAATTCAAAATCATTTGCAAGGTTAGGAAAAGTAATGCATAAAGGTTGTTGATTCAAATCTGGCGCAGCTAGCTCCTTGAGAGTTCTGTCAGCCATCTTTTCTTCCAATTCTTCAAATATCGAAATTCCACCAATTGTCGATTCTATCTCCAATTCCTCTTCTTTAAGGCGTCTCTTCCTTAATCTAGCTTCTTTTCTCAATCGATGCGCTGTCTTCTCAATTTCAGGATTATACTGCAAATCAAAGATCTGAGAAGAACGAGTCATAAACAAAAACAAACAAATAAATAAAACAATGAGAAACTAAAAATATAGTTCCCCGGCAACGGCGCCAAATTTTGGTCGGGTTGTCGACGCCCTCCAAAAATAAATACTGATTCACCTAAACTAACTTATAGAAATAGTGGAACCAGGTCGAATCCCAAGAGAACTATGATAATTAATTTCTCAATGTTAAAACAAAAGTATAAAGTAAATGGGGGTTTTGAATCTTTTGAATTGAAACTAAAAGTAAATTAACAAGAAATTAACAAAGAGCAAAAATATTGAATTAAATGAAAATCAATCTTACCAAACTTCCAATTCAAAGGCGTAAATCTCATCCAATTGTAACTTTGATCATAGGCTTAAAGATTAATTTCTCAATCCAAAAACTTAGTCTACTTAATCGAAAAAGCCGTAGAAAGCAATAATTCTCCTAATGTAATTGACTCAAACAAAGCATTTAAAATCAAATCTTACCACTGATTTAACTGGGCACGAGAGCGTTCCATATCATTTCAATGATAGCATTAAGAGTTAATGAGAATGACTAAGGCAAAAATTAATTGATTGAGATAGCTACAAATCAATTAACTTTGCATCTTAATTTCCCTAGAATCTATTATGCAAGCTATGTAACTCGGAAAGCCGAAATCACACACACATAAACCAATTCCTTGCTACTAAAATCAATCATTCATGACAATTACGGATCACAAACTCATGGATAGCAATAGAAAAATCAATATTGAATTAAGGCGTCAAGTTAATCAATACAAATAATTCATAGAAAATAAGAACAAGAAAATAAGAATTACTTAGATTGAAGAAATCCTTGTTGAGTTCGAAGCCTCACAAGATTACAATTGGAATCGAATCACCCTTGAATCGGAATTAAAAACTTAGCCGCTCATGCTAAACATCAAAAACATTGTAAAAGAGAAGAAAATAGAATTCAAGAAAATCCAAGCCAAGCCACCGTCTCCTAGAATAAAACTGCTCTTTTTATATCCTCCAAAATAAGAGTTTTACCCTAACCTTCCTTCTCTTAATTTCCTTCCGAAATAAATCGTGCACGTGCCTTGGAGAATCGACACACTCGGTGGAGTGTGTTCCTCAATCGGTGGAGCAACTTTGTTTTAATTAATGAATTAGGTGGGTCGCTCGGTGGAGCAAGCTATCAAGGCAATGGGACACTCGGTGGAGCAAGGGAATTTCTCTTCTTTCACTCGGCAGAGTGTATTTGACACTCCACTGAGTGTTAAGCTACTGCCAAAATCGAGTATTAATCCTGCTTCCCAAAAGGTAAACTTCCCATCAAGTCCTTCTAACTTCCTTCATTCTTTCAATTAAATCCTAAAAATACCAAAAATACTTAATTAGACAATTAAAACATCAATTGAAGAAACTAAATATTAAAACAACTAAATTAACATAAAACTATCCTAAAAAATATAGTAAAAACACATTAAAAACATAGATAAATTTGTATTTATCAAGAATATATATAGCCTTTGAATTAATTTATTAATTCATTGCCAACATTAAATGGACCTATAGGATCGCACACAAAGCATTGGGCTTAAAATGTTTAAATTAAGTATTGAGCATTAATTTGGGCTTTTAATTAAAGTCAAATTAATGTATGTAATGGGTTATAATATTGCTATTGGGCTTTGGTCCATGAGAGAGAAATTCAGCCCACAAGGTTTAATTTCAATTAATTAATTATGTTACATTAATTAAGTTAATTGAGTATTAAAGCCTAAAGGAATTTAAATTAAATCAAATCAATTAAGTTATATTAAGTGATTTTATTTAATTAAATGTCTTATGTTTTATTTCAAATTTGAATTTAAATTCAAAGGAGTTTAATTCAAAATATATTACTTATCTTTAGGAAGTGATAGAGTTTGAATTAATCATCTTAGGATGGTTGAATTCAGATCAAAGACTTGCCAAAGGATAAGCATATATATTAAAAGAAATAAAACCCTAAACCTAATTTTTTTGTGGATGAATAGTAACTCGTGAATAGTAACTCGTGAATAGTGACTCTCTCTCTTAATTCTTTTGTTCAATTTTTCACAAGGAGAAAGGATTGTTCCTCATTCTCTTGTGTTATTGAGCAGTAATAGCAATCTAAAGAAGTACAAAATCAAGTTTTGTAGCTTCAAACTATAACCCTTACACAATACCGAAAAAGAGATCTAGCAATCTCGTTTTTAAGCCGACGGTGTAATTGTGTGTGTGAGAATAGAGGGAGTGGCGCAAAAGGCTATTCCTTGGCATTGGTGATCGAGATCTAAGGCGGACAAAGCCATCTTAGTTGCTGGTCATCATCGGAATAAAAGTTTTAAAAGGCATCAAAAGTTGTAAGTTCGATAACCCTAAAATTGCATGTTTCGATTCTATCTTTGGATATGTATGGTATGTATGATAAAATTTTTGTTTTTCCGCTGTGCTATCATGATTATCATACCATGTCATATTCCATCAAAAACTTCAAAGTAATCAATGCCGGCCTTTTGCTTATAGCCTTTCACCACCAGTCTGGCTTTGTATCGGTCCACCTAACCGTCTGGCCTGTACTTTGTTTTGTACACCCATTTGACTCCAATGGGTTTCTTGCCTTGTGGTAAAGAAGTTAACTCCCAAGTTTCATTTTTTTCAATAGAGTTAATTTCTTCATCCATCGCCTTGACCCATTTCTCATCTGCTGCTGCATCTTCATATAATATGGGATCATAATCGGCAAACAGACAGAAGTTTACCATAGCTTCATCAGTGACCTCATTACTATCATTACTTCCTTCAATAATATAATATTTGAACCTTGTTGGTATTTCACGAACTCTCTACGAGCATCATAATTATGGTTCTGGCTCTCCAATTAGTGATCGTGATGAACTAGCAGGTGAATCTGGAGCTTTTTCTATGTAAGATACTTCTTCTATTGACGATTCTCCTTTAATGATGATGTTTTCTGCCATCAATTGTTTGGTTCCACTCCCAGGATTCATCTTCAAGAAATTAAACATCTATGCTAATAATCACCTTCTCCATGATAGGATTATAGAGCTTATAACCCTTCGTAGCATCATTATAGCCAATAAAAATGCACTTATGGCTTTTATCATCAAGTTTCTTTCTACCTTGATCTGGTATATGGGGATATGCAACACATCCAAATACTCGTAAATATGAAGCATCTGGCTTATGACCGCTCCATGCTTCTTCTGGGGTTCTTCCAAGAACACTTCTTGTGGGATATCTATTTAACAAAAATACTGCACATGCTACGGCTTCTGCCCAAAATGGCTTTGTCAACTTTTTTGCCTTCAACATGCTTCTTGCCATCTCAAAGATTGCTTGGTTCTTTCTTTCAGCTACACCACTCTGTTGAGGAGTATAAGTCGCAGTCAATTGTCGTTTGATTCCATGAGTTTTGCAAAAATCATAGAATTCATTTGATGTGAATTCTCCACCATAATCAGATCTCAAAGTCTTCAGATGAAAGCCACTCTGTTTTTCAACAAAAGCCTTAAATTCTTTGAACTTGCCAAAAGCTTCTGATTTTTGGCTCAAGAAAAATACCTAAATTTTTTTGGTAAAGTCATCCATAAAAACTAGGGTATACCTCTTTTTCCCTATTGATTCCTCCTCTACAGGACCACAGATGTCTATATGCACCAACTCAAGTGGCTATTTTGCTCTCCTTGCTTTTCCAACTGGAAATAAACTTCGATGTTGCTTTCCCAAAATACATCCTTCGCAGGATTGATCTGGAAAATCTATCACCGGAAGACCAATCACCATATTTTTCTGAGCTAACAACTTTAGCCCACAAAAATTCAAATGGTCAAATCGAAGATGCCCTAACCAAGTTTTGTCTTTCAATATGGCCTGAAAACTTGAAATGGTTTTTGTATGCAATGTTAATGAAAACATCCGATTTCTTGTCATCGGCACTGCTGAGATCAACTTGTTGTTCGGATTATGGATGGCGCAAACTTTATTTTCTATATTTACTTTGTGTTCTTTTCAGAAAGTTGCCCAACACTTAGCAAATTCCAAAAAAGTCCAGGCACAAAGTAAACATCTACAATAGTAACATCAGTATCGTCTTTGGAATTGATACTAATGTTTCCCATTTCCATTACAAAAATTTTTGACTTGTTGCCAAAATTAACTTCACCATGAACTGTCTCATCTAACTATAAGAAAAACTCCATTCGGCCCGTCATATGGTTACTGCATCCAGTAACGAAGTACCATATATTGGTATCCATAATGCTTAAATCATCCTTTTTGCATGCTAACACCATTTTTCCATCAGCATCAACTGTATGCGCTTGTTCTGTCTGCTCTATCGGTGCCTTAGATTGACATTCAGACTTGTAATGTCTGAATTTGTTGCAATTGAAATACTTGACTTTAGACTTGTCTCGTGTTTTACTGGTAAAATTAGAATTTTCACCTCTGCCTTGCTAGGTTCCTCATCCTTGATTTTGCCAAGATCCTCCACTTTGGTTTTGCCAAGATCCACGACCTCGACCTCGATTTTCTTGATAACCTCTATGATTTATTTGAGCTTGACTTTGCAAAGCTTGCTCCGAATTTGAGATCTGAAATTTTTGGTTCATTTGCTGCTCATGCGATTGCAACGAACCCATCAATCTTTCTATCTTTATGATAGAAGGATCATGTGCCTCTTTAATTGCTATAACAACATAATTAAATCTGTCGATCAAATAAGATCTTAAGATTTTCTCGATGACTTGAGAATCTGTGAGCTCTTCTCTGTTAAGTTTTAGTTGGTTCATGATCGACTGTACACGATCAAAGTATCCATAAATTGATTCTGAATCATTCATGCGCAATGATTCAAACTCTCCTCGTAGAGTTTGAAGTCGCACCCGTCTAACGCGATCATCTCCATTGTAGGATTTTTGCAAAATATCCCACGCCGTCTTTGAGGTTTCTACACTCGATATTTTATCAAATATTGATTCTTCAATTGCTTGAAAATAGCATATAATACTTTCTGGTCTTTCTTGCGATTCTCGACCAATAATTTTTCTCCTCCTCCGGTAAAGTTTCAAACATCGTTTGATCAGTTACTTCGGTGTAACCTCTCTCCACAAGATGTCATAATTCTTGTGACTTGAAAAATACTTTCATTTGTAAAAATACTTTCATTTGTACAACCCAATTGTTGTAATTTCTTCCATTCAATTTTGGAAGCTGAAGTGGAATATAATTGTTGGAGGCCATTGCAACCAAAGTTTTGATACCAACTGTTGGAACCAAAGATTGATGACAATATAATTTTTATATAAGGAGAAATAAATTTAACACTCACAATAAAATTACAAGCAAATAAACCTCACAAATAAAAATCTCTCTCTAAAAAACTATTGAAATATATAGCTTTGCAAAAGAAAAAAAAATCAATATGAAGTACATGGCTTCCATTGAAGGCAAAGATTGCCTTGGTATTTATAGGCATGTTGATGATGAGAAAATCAACAAAAATGGCCATGAATTCTTCAATTCACATTCTTGCCCAACTATTCATTTTGCATGCTAGAAATATTTCTTCAATTCATATTTGGTTGTCAAAATAACTTTTCAACTCTAATTAATTTTGTAGCCATTTTTCAACAATCTTCACCATCAATTTCAAAGTCCACAAACTAAATTTATGACTTTCAACAACTTGGGCCATTAATTTATTGTAAAGACCAGAACGTGCAACTGCTTTGCTTTGAATAAATTATATGGGAATTTGCCATTTGGAGAATGGACAATCCTAAACTTCATCACTAATATCTTTTAAGAAAAATAAAAATATCTTACCCTATCCACAATTAATGTTATTGCACGTCCCAGCAACAGTGACTGCTCTATCCACGATTTCCATTTATGCATTTTTGTCTTCGATATTGGTAATATATAATGAAAAATGAATAAAATTCATACCAGACCTCATTGCATAACGGACCACCTCTTCCTTTCATGCATCAATGTTGATGTGACAGGAATTTGATTAATATCTTAAAAGCTTATGCTGTATAATTTTTTTATAAATAAGATTAACATTAAAATTATAATTCTAGAGGTATTGAAAAAAAAAAAAAAATCATATTTTAAAGGAGAATGAAAGTGGAAATTTTTTTCAAATAATATATTTTTAAAAAAATCAGAAAAAATAGTACTTGTTAAAAATTATTTAGATAAAAAAAAGATTTTTTACAAAGCAGCAGCAACTGTTTGAGTTATCGGAAATGGAATCCGAATGATGGAATCTGTCGTTTAATATGAAAATGCAATATGCTATTGTGGAATTAGTGTCAGTATCAAACTTGAAACTACAACAACTGCTTAAAATTTCAAGTCTGACACTAAAACTTACGAAATTATGGGCAAATAGGTAGAAATATACATGTTATAGTTGATTGAAAGGACTTAAATATGCCACGTATGCATTATAAATTATTAATATGTTTTAACTCTTAAAATTTCTTATCATCGGATAGTTTTTATTTGTTTATATGAAATTTAATTATTTTGATAAGTTTAACATAATAAATTTTAATTATTTTTTCTAAGGCTAAATAAGTATGCTAATTTGTAGTGTATATATGACATGTGTATGTGACTTCAATAATCCTATTATGTATTTTGTATCCAGCTCAAATTTATCACTAAAACTAATGAAATTATGGGCAAATAGGTAGAAATATACATGTTAGTTGATTGAAATGACTTAAATTTGCCACGTATGCATTATAAATTATTAATATGTTTTAACTCTTAAAAAAGTGTTAAAATTTCTTATCATCAAATAGTTTTTATTTGTTTATCTGAAATTTAATTATTTTGACAAGTTTAACATAATAAATTTTCATTATTTTTTCTAAGGTTAAATAAGTATGCTAATTTGTAGTGCATATATGACAAGTTTATGTGACTTCAATAATCCTATTATGCTTTTTTTTTTTCTTGCTAACCTAAAATTTCATTATTTTCGGTCGCAAATTTGAGCTGAAAAAATAATAATATGGACAGTTTTGGTCTAAAAATATGATTAACGGTCATACATGTACTATTTTTAATATTTGAGGAACAAATTTTTTCTAAAAAAAAAATATTTCGGGGCAAATATGCATTATTTTTAATATTTTATTAGCCAATTTTTCAAATTCTTTAAAAATAAAATAAAAATTTTACTTTAGTGTTAAATATTTTAAATATTTTTTCAATTTTTTATAGTAAAAAGAATTTTTGAAACAAAAAAATATTTTGATTTTACTATTCAAGTTCTAATTGGATTTGAATTTTTCATCAAAAGCATCCATCAATTCCTAAAGAGAAAATGAAAAAAAATATATATTAACAATGGGATAATACTTAAAGCAGGGGGGGGGAGGACAAAGACTTCCGTTAAGTCTTTGCAATAAAAACAAGAAGACCATCAAATCAATTAAATAATGTTTTCAATTTTTCATCAGAAGTATCCAACAATTTCTAAAGAAAAAAAGATATTTACAATGGGATAATACATTTTTCATTTAATGATATTTTCTCCTTCTTTGAATTTGTTTTGTAGAAATATGAGTTTTAGTTTTACTTTGTTTGTTTTGTTAGTAGTTTAGTTAACTAGCTAGTATAGTTAAATGACAATTTTTTTTTTAAGTTAATTAACTCTAGTTAGTTTACTCATGTATAAAAATCTTGTTTAACACGTTTTACGTGTGTATGAAGAAATATAACAGAGATACAAGATTTTCTCTGTTTTCTTTCAAGCTCAATAAAAGCTCATTTTGTTTGCCTTAAATTTGTTCATGGTATCAGAGCATTATGATCCACATATTTGATTGTTTTAAGCCATGGATGATCAAAATAATGGACGAGGCACAAATTCATCGATCAATGGTGGCAATGTCAGGGAGCATCAATCAAGAGGTGAAGTTACCGTGGATTATGAAGAAGATCCACTGAAGTTGCATAGCTCGGATCATCCAGGTATGGTTTTGGTGGCTAATCCTTTGACTAGAAACAACTTCATGAGCTGGAGTATGTCAATGATGAATTCATTAGAGGCAAAGGATAAGCTAGGTTTTATTGATGGATCTATCAATGTTCCAGAGAATGGAAATGAGTATAAAAGGTGAAGGAAGGTTGACTGTATGATTAAGCAATGGATCCTGAACTCTATGATGAAGGAAATTGCAGATTATTTTATATACATTCCTAACTTTAAGGTTCTTTAGGACTGGCTGGAAGAAAGATTTGGAGACAGGAGATAAGTTTTACTGAACAAGGCAATAATTCCTTGGCTGTTTACTACAGCAAACTTGCAAAATGTTGGGATGAGATGAATAGACTTGAACCTTTACCTGTCTGATTTTGTAATGGTTGTAAATGTGGGCTGAATAAGAAGCTCAAAATGATTGATATGAAGTTGAAGGTTTTGCAGCTGTTGATGGGATTGAATCAATCTTATGACAATATTAGAAGCCAAATTCTTGCTTCTGATCTGTTACCTAGTGTGGACAAAGTATATTCCATGATCTCACGAGTAGAAAGAAAGAGATAGATCCAGATCCAGCATACAGAAGTTTTAGATGCCTCCGTAATGATGGCAAGAAGTCAAACTGGTACAAAGAATGCATGGAAGAAAAAAGATGGAAAGAAAAAGGAAAATAAATATTGTGAACACTGTAAGACTAAAGGTCATAAGAAGGATACGTGTTTCAAATTGCATGGTTATCCTGATTGGTGGAAAGATCTGAAGCAGAAGAAAGGAATCGTGAGAGGAGGTTATATAGGCAAACAGGTTAATATGGTTGAGTCTTCTTTAGAGGATATCGACGATTCTGACAAGTGTAAGAATAACAACTCTGGCTTGAGTGCTTTAATTCAACAAGAACTGTTGAAATTGCTGAAAGGAAAGCAGCTGGTAGATGCAGAGTTCACGAATTTTGCACGAGTTGATTGTGCAGGTAATTCTATTCATTGTGTTTTTAATGCAAATATAGCAGTTAGTAATGGTTTATCTGAAAGCTGGATTGTGGATACTGGAGCTTCAACTCACATTTGCAATAACAAGGATGTTTTCTTAAGTTTGATTGAAGTCAGTATGCCCACGTTAGTGCATCTACCTAGTGGAGAAACTAAACAAGTCAAATTAAAAGGGAATATTAAGTTTGGTTCTGACTTGGTGCTTGAAAATGTGCTATATATTCCCTATTTCACTCACTTGTGAATAAACTTCCCAAATCAGCTTCGGTGAAGTTTGGTTTTTATCCAACGTACTGTGTCTTATAGGACCTGAAGACTGAGACCGTCTTAGCTGTGGGAAAGGTAGTGGGCAATCTATATTTGTTGACTGGAGATGCCTTCGAGAAGAGTAAAAGGACACCTACTAAGAATGATGTTTTCCTTAGTTCTGTTTTAGTTGGCAAAGGCTGTACTAAGAATAAAAGGGTCGTCTCCTTTGCCATGTGGCATCAGAGGCTTGGACACCCTTCTTCAATTGTCATGAGACGTTTGAATTGTAATAACAAGTACTTAGAAGATGTTAGCTGTGAGATATGTCCATTAGCTAAGCACACTAGAACTTCTTTTCCTGTTAGCAATTATGTGGCTTCATCTATTTTTATGCTCATTCACATTGATATTTGGGGTCCTTATAAACAAGCATCATTGTCAGGAGCTTATTATTTCTTAACTATAGTGGATGACTTCAGTAAAAGTACATGGACCTATTTAATGAGTCATAAAACATAAGTGTATGGTATCTTTCAATCATTGTTAATGATGGTGAAGACACAATTTGAAAGAACTATTAAAACAGTTCGGTCTGGCAATGGAGCTGAATTCTTGAGTTCTAGTTTTCAAGACTTATTGAAGCGCAATGGTATTTTGCATCAAAGAAGTTGTACTTACACTCCACAGCAAAATGGAACTGTAGAGAGGAAGCATAGGCACTTGATATAAGTGGCTAGATCTTTGATGTTCCAGTATGGTTTGCCCAAGAAATTTTGGGGTGATTGGGTTTTGCATGCTACTTATTTGATTAACAGGTTGCCTGCTCCTGGACTTTCTTGGAAGACTCCTTATGAAATGTTATTTGGCAGGCTTCCATCATATCATGATGTTTTGAAGGTGTTTGGATGCATGTGTTTTTTAGCGGTTATAAAATCACACAAAGATAAGTTTACACCAAGGGCGCATAGATGTATTTTCTTGGGTTTTTCACCAGGACATAAGGGGTATAGGCTATATGATCTTGAAGAATATTGCTATGTAGTTTCTCGAGATGTTATGTTCAATGAGAATATTTTTCCCTACAAGCAATCTGATGAAGTGGATTTACATGCCACTGTTCCTTTACCACTTATCAGTTTTCCAGCTGATGATCATTTGTCATTGCCAATAGCTGAACGTGAACTTGGTTCTGATAATTCACGAGAGGTTTCTTCTCCTTCAATGTCCACTTCTCTTCAGGCATCTCCAATGTCACATAACTTGACACATGCAACTGATGATTCTGGCCTGCAATAGGAGGTTGTTGATGCTAATGCTGATGGTTTTCCTCCAATTACTCAACTCAGATGAAGTAACAGACCTAGACAAACTCCAGCTTGGATGACTGATTTTATTGCTAATAATGTTTGTCATTTTTCAGATAGTCATTTGGTGTTGAAAGATGGTGATAAACAGTATACACCCTGCACTTTTCCATTTGTTCGTTCACGTAATATTTTTGCACCATATCTTTATTTTCTGGCCAAGATTGATACGTTGCAAGATCCTAAATATTACCATGAAGCTAAGGGTGTACCAGCCTGGGAAGAGGTGATGCAAGATGAGCTCCAGGCTTTAGAGACGAATGGCACTTGGGAACTGACTTTTTTACCTCCAGATAAGAAAGCAATTGGTTCTAAATGGGTGTATAAAACTAAGCTAAATGCTGATGGTTCTGTTGATAAATTCAAAGCACGATTAGTGGCAAAATGTTACAATCAGGTTTCAGGGCTTGATTATCATGATAACTTCTCACCAGTGGCAAAAGTGGTCACTATGCGAATTCTCTTGGCACTGGCTACAACTAGGAGTTGGAATCTTCATCAACTAGATATCAATAATGCCTTTTTACATGGCTTTATTGATGAAGATGTGTATATGTTACCGCCACCGGATTATGGGAAGGCTATACAAGGAGAAGTTTGCAAGCTTAAACGTTCCTTGTATGGTCTCAAACAAGCATCTAGGCAGTGAAATTTAGAGTTATCTTCACAGTTAAGGGATTTTGGTTTTCATCAGTCTGCACATGATCATTGTCTGTTCACCTATTCTTAATCATCTATGCTGGTGATTCTCTTATTATATGTTGATGATATTTTACTAACTGGAAATTCAGAAGCGTTGATGGGATCTGTTAAAAGATTTCTTGATGATAAGTTCACCATTAAGGATCTTGGTTCAACTAAGTATTTTCTTGGTTTGGAGTTGGCACGGTCTGCAGCTGGTCTTTATGTTAACCAGAGGAAATATGTTTTAGATCTTCTTCATTCTGCTGGTTTAATGGGAGTTAAATGTACTGCTACTCCATTACCAAAGGGATTGAAACTATCCTTTGATGATGGTTCTATTTTGGCTGAAGAGAAACAACATCAATATCGCATAATTATTGGTCAGTTACTTTATTTAGGTTTCACACGACCAGATATCTCTTTTGCCACTCATCAGTTAAGTCAATTTGTTCATCGTCCTACAGATGTTCATTGAAATTCTGTCATGCATGTCCTGCATTACTTGAAAGGCTGTCCTTTTTTGGGTCTCTTTTCCTCTGAAAATAATGATTTGGTAGTTACAGCATATGCTGATGCTGACGGGGCAACATGCACTGATAGTAGATGCTCCATTACTGGTTTTTGTGTTTACCTGGGTGGTTCTTTAATCTCCTAGAAATCAAAAAAGCAGGCGACGGTGTCTAAGTCATCTGCTGAAGCTGAGTATCGAAGCATGGTTGCTATGGTCTGTGAACTTCAATGGATCTCTTTTCTTCTTCAAGATATGGGTGTTCCTTTATCTTTACCGATTTTATTAAAGTGTGATAATCAGGCTGCTCTTCACATAGCAGCTAATCCGGTTTTCCACGAACGCACCAAACATATTGACATTGATTGTCATATTGTTAGGGAGAAATTGAAGGCTGGTTTCATTGCCACTACTAATCTATCTACTACTCTGCAGGTGCAGACATTTTTACTAAGGCTTTGAATGATCCTAGTTTCACCAAGCTTTTATGCAAGCTGGGCTTTAGTGAATTTTTACCAAGCTCCATCTTGAGGAGGGGATGTAGAAATATGAGTTTTAGTTTTACTTTGTTTGTTTTGTTAGTAGTTTAGTTAACTAACTAGTAGAGTTAAATGACAGTTTTTCTTAAGTTAATTAACTTTAGTTAGCTTACTCATGTATATAAATCTTGTTTAACACATTTTACATGTGTATGAAGAAATATAACAGAGATACAAGATTTCCTCTGTTTTCTCTCAAGCTCAATAAGAGCTCATTTTGTTTGCCTTAAATTTGTTCATGTTTTGTATCTAGCTCAAATTTATCGCTAAAACTAATGAAATTATGGGCAAATAGGTAGAAATATATATGTTAGCTGATTGAAATAACTTAAATTTGCCACGTATGCATTATAAATTATTAATATGTTTTAACTATTAAAAAAGTATTAAAATTTCTTATCATCGGATAGTTTTTATGTGCTTATCTGAAATTTAATTATTTTAACAAGTTTAACATAATAAATTTTAATTATTTTTTCTGAGGTTAAATAAGTATGCTAATTTGTAGTATATATATGACAAGTGTATGTGACTTCAATAATCCTATTATGCATTTTTTTTGTTTGCTTACCTAAAATTTCATTATTTTCAGTAGCAAATTTAAGCTGAATATATAATAATATGGACAATTTTGGTCTAAAAATATGCTTAATGGGCATACATGTACTATTTTTAATATTTGAGGAACAAATTTTTTCTAAAAAAAATATTTTGGGGCAAATATGTATTATTTTTAATATTTTATTAGCCATTTTTTCAAATTCTTTAAAAATAAAATAAAAAGTTTTACTTTAGTGTTAAATATTTTGCCCCTATTTTTAGTACCAGAAAACAAAAAAAAAAATTGAATTATATTAACAATGGGATAATACTTAAGGCAATGAAAATAATATATTAACAATGGGATAATACTTAAAGCAAGACCAAGACTTCCTTTTAAGTCTTTGCAATAAAAACAAGAAGACCATCAAATCAATTATTTTGTGGTTCTTAAGTTTCATCACGTTATTGTCAAGTATAAATGCATAGCAGTGAACATGAAATGAATTGGTTAAGCGGTCTATTAACAAAATTTTTAATTAATCTATTAATATTAATTTTTTAAAATTTTTAATTATTAATTAATCCATTAAAATTCGGTTAAAAAGTCCACTGATTTTCATTTTATGATTTAGTTAATCAATATTTTTGAAGTAAACACTAAAATTTTGTAGCATACAATTATAATAAAATTTGTAGCATACAATTTTTTTTCGAGATCCAATTTGAATTATTTTTTTTAGAAAAAAAGGAAAAAAGTCTTAGAAAGCAAGCTCAATTTTTTAATAATATTTTTATGGTGATTTAATCCAAGGTGCCTGCGGTAACATTCAAACTGAAAAACTAGTTAAAACCATAATTGAATTATGGTGAGTTATTCATTTAAATTATAATGAAAACTGTAAAAAGATAGTTCTGTTTCAGATTTTCAGTTATAATCTATTTTATATATTTTAAAATTAAAAAAAAAACTAGAACCAAAATTCGATTTCTCTATGCCCAAAAGAATATACAGCAACGTAATTTCTATTATTTTAGAAATTAATTAACTCAATTTTTTAAAACTTTTTAATTTTTCTAAAAGTAGTTCGAAATTTGTATAATAATTAATATTCAATTTTTTATGTTGAAAATGGAACCTGTTATTTTTTCATTTATTTATTTTTTGCTATTGTTTTGGTTTTAATGATACAATTTAATGTAATGACATGATTAAGTAACTATCTTAAATATTAAAAAGTAAACAATGAAGAAATTAACATCTTTTTGTAATGTAATGGATTTAAAAAATAAAATAAAAATTATTAAAACCCAATAAAAAATAAAAAAAATAATTTGGTTTAAAACTTAAATAATCAAAATCCAAACCGTTCCAAAAGGTTCCCATCTTATTTCTGTTCATATAAAGCTGAAATTGGTTATTCTAAAATTGAAATATGCGATTTTGAAACTGTGATTTTTAGTACCAGAAAACTAAAAAGTAAATTAAATACAAAGTTTAATAAAAATTACTAGGAATTGATTAATTCGTCAATTGAAAAAGACTTACTAATTTGTGGCATTGTCAGATTGATTGAAAGTTTTGGTAACTTTTCATCAACTTGGGGCCATCAATTTATTGTAAAAACCAGAACGTGCAACTGCTTTGCTTTGAATAAATTATATGGGAATTTGTCATTTGGAGAATGGACAATCCTAAACTTCATCACTAATATCTTTTAAGAAAAATAAAAATATCTTACCCTATCCACAATTAATGTTATTGCACGTCACAGCAACAGTGACTGCTCTATCCACGATTTCTATTTATGCATTTTTGTCTTCGATATTGTTAATATATAATGAAAAATGAATAAAATTCATACCAGACCTCATTGCATAACGGACCACCTCTTCCTTTCATGCATCAATATTGATGTGACAGGAATTTGATTAATATCTTAAAAGCTTATGCTGTATAATTTTATTATAAATAAGATTAACATTAAAATTATAATTCTAGAGGTTTTGAAAAAAAAAAAAAAGAAAATCATATTTTAAAGGAGAATGAAAGTGGAAATTTTTTTCAAATAATATATTTTTAAAAAAAATCAGAAAAAATAGTACTTGTTAAAAATTATTTAGATAAAAAAAATATTTTTTACAAAACAGCAGCAACTGTTTGCGTTTTCGTAAATGGAATCCGAATGATGGAATCTATCGTTTAATATGAAAATGCAATATGCTATTGTGGAATTAGTGTCAGTGTCAAACTTGAAACTACAACAACTGCTTAAAATTTCAAGTCTGACACTAAAACTTATGAAATTATGGGCAAATAGGTAGAAATATACATGTTATAGTTGATTGAAAGGACTTAAATATGCCACGTATGCATTATAAATTATTAATATGAAAACAACAGCAACTGTTTGCGGTATCGAAAATGGAATCCGAATGATGGAATCTGTCGTTTAATATGAAACTGGAATATGACTTGAAACTGGAATATGACTTGAAACTGCAATAACTGGTTGAAATTTCAAGTCTGGCACTAAAACTTATGAAATTATGGGCAAATAGGTAGAAATATACATGTTAGTTGATTGAAAGGACTTAAATATGCCACGTATGCATTAATTATAAATTATTAATAAGTTTTAACTCTTAAAAAAGTATTGAAATTTCTTATCATCGGATAATTTTTATTTGTTTATATGAAATTTAATTATTTTGATAAGTTTAACATAATAAATTTTAATTATTTTTTCTAAGGCTAAATAAGTATGCTAATATGTAGTGTATATATGGCAAGTTTATATGACTTCAATAATCCTATTATGTTTTTTTTTTTTTTGCTTGCTTACCTAAAATTTCATTATTTTCAGTAGCAAATTTGAGCTGAATATATAATAATATGGACAATTTTGGTCTAAAAATATGCTTAACGGGCATACATGTACTATTTTTAATATTTGAGAAACAAATTTTTTCTAAATAAAATATTTCGGGGCAAATATGTATTTTTTTAATATTTTATTAGCTATTTTTTCAAATTATTTAAAAATAAAATAAAAAGTTTTACTTTAGTGTTAAATATTTTTTCAATTTTTTATAGTAAAAAAATTTTTTTGAAACAAAAAAAAATATTTTGATTTTACTCTTCAAGTTCTAATTGGGTTTGAATTTTTCATCGAAAGCATCCATCAATTCCTAAAGAGAAAATGAAATATATATATATATATATATATATATATATATATATATATATATATATATATATATATATATATATATATATATATATATATATATATATATATGGGATAATAATTAAAGCAAGACCAAGACTTCCTTTAAGTGTTTGCTATAAAAACAAGAAGACCATCAAATCAATTAAATTGTGGTTATTAAGTTTCATCACGTTATTGTCAAGTATAAATGCAGGGTGCCCACAGTTACATTCAAACCGATCCTTACTCCAATATTGCTCATCTCTTTCTTCAATAATTAATATTTGGAAAATGAAATTAAGATGACGAAATTTCTAAAGGCTGTAAAATGATTCCACGATATCGATTCTCCCACACTATAAATTGAGGGTTCTTCCTCTATATTCATTACAATCATCAACTCTTTACATATAGTTTATGAAAATGCAAATGAGTCCCTTTGTTTTGCTTTGGTGGCTTCTCATCTGGGCAATCTTTGCTGTTGGTTGCAGCTTTACTGGGTGCATTCAGAGGGAGAGAGAT
Source organism: Excoecaria agallocha (assembly GCA_037975025.1). Lineage (NCBI taxonomy): Eukaryota > Viridiplantae > Streptophyta > Magnoliopsida > Malpighiales > Euphorbiaceae > Excoecaria > Excoecaria agallocha. The sequence continues at coordinate 22,385 of JBBPFJ010000665.1, read as the reverse complement.
GCTCTTCTCAACTTCAAATTCCATCTCTCTGATCCTTCTAATCGACTCGCTGATTGGATTGCCAATGGAGACTGCTGCAATTGGACTGGCGTTGTCTGCCACAACATTACCTCTCAGGTTCTTCAGCTCCATCTTCATACACTTTCTCTTGACGAATATCTTGGCCATGATTATCCAAGATTCGTATTCAATAGGTATGAAGGAGACGAATATGAGGAGTATTATGAGAAGTCCGTATTGGGTGGAAAGGTGAGTTCTTCTTTGGCTGAGTTGAAACATTTGAGATATTTGGACCTTAGCAATAATAATTTTGGAGGAGTTCCCATTCCTACATTCCTTGCTTCCATGGGGAGTTTAAGATATCTTAACCTCTTCCTAGGTGGATTTGGAGGAACAATTCCTCCTCAGCTTGGAAATCTCTCTAATTTACACTATCTCAATCTTCAAGGATCCTATTTTTATAATGTTGAGAATTTAGATTGGATTTCTGGTCTTTCTTCTTTAGAATTTTTTGATCTGAGTAATGCAGACCTTAGCAAATCATTTGATTGGGTGAAGTTCATGAATTCACTTCCTTCTTTGGTTGAATTGCACTTGTCAGCTTGTCAACTTCCAGGTTTCAATCCTCTTCTCAATCTCAACTTTTCTTCTCTTTCCGTTCTTGATCTCTCACATAATTATTTTGGAGCTCCAATTCCAAATGTTCTTCAAAATATGACTTCTCTCCTTAGGGAACTTGATTTGTCATACACTGATCTCAATTCCTCCATACCCAATTGGTTCTACGGTCTTAGCCATTTACAAAATCTCAACCTTGAAGCCAATAACTTGCGATGTCAAATTTCAAGTGCCATTCGAAACCTGACTTCTCTCGTTAGCCTTGACTTGTCATTCAATGATGAACTTGAATTTGGACAAGAAATTCCAAAATCATTTCAGAACCTTTGCAACTTGAGGTCACTTCATCTGTTAGGGGACAACATAAACTAGGAAATAAATAATTTCCTTGAAATTTTGTCAATGGGATGTTTTTTTGATGGGCTAGAATCATTAGCGTTGGGCTTTTATGATAATCTGACTTGTCATTTGACAGATCATCTTGGCCATTTTTAAAATTTAAAGTACCTTCGCCTTGAGGGTAATTTGATCCAGGGGCCAATTCCAAGATCCTTAAAACATTTTTGCAATTTGAGATCACTAAGTATAGAATTTGTCAAATTGGGCCAAGAGATAAATGATGTCCTAGAAATTCTGTCATCGGGATGTATCTCATACGGGCTACAATCATTAAAGTTGAGATATTGTCAATTAACAGGTCATTTGAGCGATAATCTCAGCCAATTGAGGAATCTTAGTTGGCTTGATCTTTCTGCAAATTCCATCTCTGGTCCAATCCCATTGTCTTTGGGAGATATGACTTCCTTAAAATCATTGTGCCTTGACAATAACAAACTGAATGGAACTCTTCCTGTATCTCTTGGACAACATACGAAATTGGAGGAATTAGATATATCAGATAATTTATTGGAGGGTGAGATTTATGAAATTCACTTTGCAAATCTCACAAAGCTACGTCATTTTTATGCATCTGAGATGGGAAAAAATATTGCATTGAAAGTTAGCCCCAACTGGATTCCTCCTCTGCAACTTGAAGGATTAGGATTAGGATCATCACGTATTGGACCTCAATTTCCATTATGGCTTCGTCCATTACAACATTTAAAATATCTGGATCTATCTAACTCGGGAATCTCAGGTCCAATCCCTATTTGGTTTTGGGATAATTTTTCTTCTCCATATGATTTTTTAAACTTTTCTCATAACCAAATGCATGGATCCATTCCAAATATCCCTTATTTTGATACTCTCTCTGCAATAGATCTGAGTTCCAATAATTTTAGTGGCCCAGTCCCTTTCTTCTCTCCAAATTTGACTGCATTAGATCTCTCCAATAATTCATTTTCGGGGTCAATATCCAACTTCTTATGTTATAACAAGCATGAGGTGATGTATATGGAATTTCTTAATCTTGGAGGAAATCTTTTGTCCGATGAGATACCGAATTGCTGGATGAGTTGGAAAAATTTGACGGCCATAAAATTGAGCAACAACAAATTTAGAGGAACTATTCCCAACTCCATTGGAACTCTTAGCTTACTTCAGTCACTTTCCCTTCGGGATAACAATCTCTCAGGTGTCATCCCATTATCACTTGCAAATTGTACAAATCTAATCACACTTGATGTTAGTTATAACATATTGAGTGGAAAGATTCCGGCATGGATTGGAGATAGATTTTCAAGATTGATGATTGTTAAATTACGTGCAAATAAATTTGATGGTCGCATCCCTAAGGCGTTGTGTCGTTTAGCTTTATTGCACATTTTGGACCTTGCGAAAAATAGATTCTCTGGTACAATACCCAGCTGTTTCTGTAACTTCACTGCAATGGCTACAAGCAATGATTTTAGAGGGAGATTTTATTTTAATTCTAGCTTTGGCGCTACATTTATAGAGAGCACTGAAGTGGTGTCAAAGAGGAAAGTTTTGGAGTACAACACCATTCTTTTATTTGTAAGAAGCATAGATCTTTCTGATAATAATTTCTCGGGAAAGATTCCAAATGAAATAACAAAACTTGCAGCATTGCAATCGCTGAATGTTTCACAAAATGCTTTGGGTGGAAGAATTCCAAACAATATAGGAGCTATGCGATCATTGGAATCTCTTGATTTGTCCAAAAATCAAATTTTTGGTGAAATTCCTCCGAGCATTTCAAGTTTAACATTTTTGAGTTATTTGAACCTATCCAACAACAAATTGTGGGGAAGAATTCCTACAAGCACTCAGTTGCAGAGTTTGGATTCATCTAGTTTCTTTGGCAATGTTCTTTGTGGCCCTCCGCTGACCAACAACTGCAGTGTAGATGATCCATCTGATTCTGACATTGAGAAAGCTGGAGAAAAAGATTACGGCAATGAAACTCAATTGGTGGATTGGTTCTACTTCTATTTAAGCATTGCTCCTGGATTCGTGGTTGGATTTTGGGGTGTAATGGGTCCTCTTGTTTTTAACAGACGCTGGAGGCGTTTATACTTCAACTTCTTAGGTCGTATGTGGGACAAGTTATGGGTTTGGTTTCATGTATATGTTGTCAGAATTTTCAAAGGTGATGGTCCTTAAGAGAGTGCAATGTGTCTTCTTGTCATTCATATCTAGTAGTAATAAGAGTTTCCAAAAGTAATGGTACTTAGAATGTGCAACGTGTCTTCTTGTAATACATATCTGCAGTAATGATTTAGAAGGTATGGTGTGTTCCCAGTTTTATATATTATAATATATAGTTGTAATACCAAGTGAAATATAATTAAGGATTTTATTTTCTTCATTGATTAATTAAATACTTATGGTTTAGGTTCTTTCATTTCCATTTTCTACAAAGCCCAAAGATGAATAGGGTCTTCCTGCCAGTAATTGTTCCATAAAGAAATGTGTCGGAGTTATGAGAAAGTGAAACGTATTCAGTATCATTGAATATAAAACTAGCACTAAATATCTCATTGATTTCCTGTTTTTCAGTTGTTTGTAATGCCTATATAATTGCATCTTTGGGCTGTCAATAAAAACAAAGCAAGCATGCAGTAAATTTCCAGATTTTATTTTGGCCACCAAATGTTTGTTATATTGCCTCTTTCACCTTGTTCGTCATTTCTCTGATTTTTGTCTGTCACATTTGCAACGTGACAGGTCATTAGCTCCAACAATATGAACTTCCACTAAGAACTCTAAACATTTTAATAAGCCACACATTGAATGGTTTGTTTTAATGTTCTACAGCATAGTGTATCCAAGTCCAGGAGGAATAGAAACCATAATGTAGGAGCATAGACTATAGATTGCAACAGATCCTTATGGTAGTTGTAGATTTGTTTGGCTGATTACTGTTTCTATCAAGTGTGAACACTGGTAAAAATGGGATATGAACTGATTAGATAGAAAGAGAAATTGAGCTGTCCTAATACCTATTGATAAATTGATCATATGCAGGGAACCAAAATGGCAACTTCTGGTGATTTTTTTTTTTTGAAGTTGATGATATCATAAATTTGTTATAATTTGGAGAAAGAGTGAAATCGTTTTCATTCCTTTGCGTACTGCAGTTTTTTAATCTCTGCATAGAGAAATTCTATGCTATGCCAAAGTCCGTAGTCAATGTCAAATGGGGCATAACCAGGAAAGACAAGAAAGCGTAGATAACTTGTTCATCTCAGACATTTACACACCGCTTTGAGATGAATGGTTACAAGCAAACAGAATAATTAATTAAAACAAAATTTGCAGGCCTTTCATCCTCTTGAGTACCTCCATCGGAATATTACCTAAACAAAACAATAGCTAGCACAGAGGATCTTCCACTACAAAAAAAACTGCAGATTATTTTCCGTCGCTAAATACCAAATTTTCGTCGCTATTTAAAATTAGCGATAATCCGAGGAACAGTCGCTAATAGGCCAGTCGCGAATATATTAGCGACGGAATTCAAATTCAGTCGCTAATTTATATTCCTAATTAGTCGCCGAATTAAAATAATAATATTTAGCGACTACAGTTTCCGTAGCTAATTAAAAAATTACTGTAATTAATCGCTAATTAAAAATTACTGTAAAATTTAGCGACGAAATTTTTGTCGCTAATTATTTCTTAAATTCTAACTTGTGTCAGTAGCGACAGTTACTGTCGCTAATCCGTCGCGAAATTATTGCATAATTTAATTTTTCCTTTTATTTTTAAATTTTCATCCTGTACACAATATAAATAATAATCTTATACTATAAAATTCATATATAATAGATACAAATATAAATAATAATCTTATATTTTCATATATATATATATGTATATATAATTTGTAATGAATTCATTACAAATATAGTCAACATAAAAAAATCAATATATAAAACAAAGCGTAGTTAAATCAAGCACTTAACTAATTCCTAACAAAAATGGAGCATGACAGCATCCCAGCAACTTTTTTTCTGTAGTCATTATGCTATCAACATATCCCAGCAAACTGAGCAGTGTACAGTACTGAAGTTGTTGGCCATAATGTGTTATCGATTCTTCAATTTGAAAATTAATTTCCTGGAAGAATTTTGAATATCTGAATTACAAAAGAAAAAATATAATGAAAGAAGCTACATAATGCAAGTTAGATGATAAGCAAACTGAGCAGCTCATACCTGATATCTGCTTTCCTAGTTAAGAATTTTTTATCTTACAATAAGAAGCATGCCCAGCAATACCTCACCGACTTTATCGACAAACTCCAAAAACCTAAAAGTGTAAATATGGAAAAATAAAATGGCAGTAAAAGTAGCAAAAAAGGAAACCGAAGCTGAAATTCTAAAAAATGCAATAGAAAGCTACGAGGAGTTTTTACTAATAAGGTTCCCAAATATTAAGAAGTTTGATTTTCATTTGATACCTATTCAAATACTTGCGGCCATTAAGCAGTACAAGTTTAAATCCAATGATAAGTAATACAGTTTGATTATCCATCTATAATTAGAAATTGCAGTTTTAATAGTGAACTGCAGACCTTAATATAGCAACAAGGAAGAGGAGGTCCAACGCGGCCCACAGATGTGTCATCTGCCTCAGAAAAAGCAGCTGCAGCACATGTTTCTGTCAAGCCATAACCTTGACCTATCGGAGTCCTGGAGATGAACATTGTGCACAGAAATCAACCTTAAGTGCTATTATATTCATGGTGATTCACAAAAGAAAAGGCATTATAAACAGAAAAGAACAAATTAATCATGGAAGTAAACTTCTTCCCTTAGATGGCAAACCGTCAGAATTAATCAATATAAGGATGTCTCCTTAGAAGAGGAGTGATTTGTAAATATCATGGTTTAATATTCATGTATGTCTAGTCAGTATTACATATTACTTAGTGTCTAACCTAATTTATCCATCCTCAAGCTGTCAAAACATAAAGTTCTTCCCAGTTCCCATTTTACTGCATAAACATCCCAAGATCACAACTTTCTTCCAGGTTAACTCATCAAAACAAAGATATGAACTATTTTAAATGAGATAATTAATATGATGCGTATGGGAACATTTCAAAGCATCTGATGCAGCACTAGCTTTTATATATACTTCATTGTTATGCAATATTCCGAATATATATATATATATATATAGAGAGAGAGAGAGAGAGTAAATGGAGAGTACGTAAGTGAAATGACACTTACTAAAGCCTGAATCTCTTGGGGCTACTCATCAGCCTGCAGTGAACCACATCTGGTGGCCTTGGTATACCTTTCAATAAGCTCCTGCATGGTTCTTAAAACAGTAAAAGGAAATTTTTAATAGCTAAATAATTTTTGTGGAGTCTGGCAACTCATTTATAGTGGCAAATTGCTTTGCCTTTTCTTGGGAACAACTAGCAATGGCATGAAGTGTTGAGTTTGGAGCTAAGTTAATGGCTCTTGCTATTTTCCTTGCTATTCTCGCACATCCCATTATGCCAAATCGAATTGGGTTTTCTCCCATTTTGTGTTTTCTGCCTTGTCTCTTCCACAAAATTAACATATATATCCACACGCATGGAAATGTGATGATGATTCATAGATATTATTTTGCACCTCAATACATGTGGATGAGACAGAAGCAAATTGGATTGGGTTGGATATACACATTTACAACTTTGCCCCCATTTTTAATTAAACCTGTACATATTTATATGTTTTTAGACTTTTAGTCCATGTTATTTTACAATTTTAACCTTAGTTTCCTTGTTCAAAACACTACAATGATCAAGTTAGCTTAAAATATGTTTAAAAAACAAGTACTAGCTTATAAGAGATTAGATTAGTACCTGCTATTCTTTTATATAGTCCTCACCTTCATTAAAACCTAATACAAATGCTCTCATAATAGCTAAATTATTAATCATTTTAACAATTATAATGTACCTATTATTCTTATTCAATTTATATTAAAATAAAAGTCTAAATCCCTAATATGACCAAGTAAAAGTTTAAGAATTTAATAGCAAAAAGCATGTACGTTTAAAGACCCAAAGATGCAATTTTTCTAATATTGTTTGTGATATCATGATATCTCTACTAATTCTCATGAACTAATATAAAATTAGCATTGATTCATCCATATAGAAGATATCTTTTACACAATCAAGTAAAAGAAATTAAGAACTCAATTTAAAGAAATTTGGTTTAAAAAAAATAAATAGATGGAGTGATTGTACAGAAGACATCAAATGAGAGAATTTTTTTTTAAATAAGGGTTAATTACAAAAAAAACTGTAACTTTACAGTTCTGATTAGCGATATTTATGTTACTTTTAGCCTCTTGTCTTTTACCCAATCCAATAAGAAATCTTTAAAATCTGTCAATGAGCATATTGTATTTCCACTGCATTATATCTTCTCTTTTTATAAAGGGAAAGTTGGCAGGGCTCAATATTACATGAAAAACTGTCAGGAGATAGGGCTAGAGAGAAAGAGAGTGAGATATGTGATTAAATGAAATGCTAAATCAGTTTACATAAAACATGAAAAAGGACTGATGCCGACAATTAACTTATTAAGGACCAAATCAGTCCCTGTTTTGCATTGCATTGTCACAGTTCATCAGATTTTAGTTTTGAATTTTTATTGAATAAACTGACAGAACAAGAAAAAATCAAGTGCTCTGCTATTGAATTAAATAAACAGAACAACAATTCAAATTTATACAATCATTTGTCAAATTAATCCTCAAGACAACAACAAAAGCCAAAGTAAGATGCCAGTGCTTCAGCAGCCAATTAACAACAAAGCCAATTTAGCCATACATTGCATTTCTAAGGACATCTATACATTTGGAAAATAGTGAAGCAGAAAAATAGTCCAAGAGTAGACAAACAATTTACCAGAGGAGGTTGAATCGCTCTATCCATAATTGCTACTTCAAAGATTAGCCAAAACCTTCAAAATCAAAGCATCTGTTTCTGAAATCATTTTTATCCCTTGCATTAGAAACAACTAAATCCCAAATGCATAAACCTGATCATCTCCACTGGCCACATCTACAGCTTGCCTCTATATACAAAACCTGTAGCAGATACCCTAAACAATTGAATTTCAACAAAAAAATGACCTCTCAATGTTCCAAATTCCACATTCAAGTGCATAAGCAGTTCAAGCTAACTAATAGGCAGCTCAAAAACTGAATAATTAGAAATATTGCAGAGGTAAATCCCACAAAGCCAACACCTTCGATACATAATTTTTAAAACCCATCTCCAAAATCAATAACCCATATGGAAGAAAACCTCAAAGAATCACAAACCTATGACCATGTAATTGCATTTCCTAACTGTTTATAACTAAACAGCTTATCTATTGAATTAATATGCGACTATCACAATGATAAAACCAGCACTCAATTAAACATACGAAAATTTTTGAGTTTCCATCTTTATATAGTCACGCTGTATGGATCTCTCGTAAGAGAAAAAACAATGGTAAAAGAACTTACTGGTCAAGATTGATAACCGAATCAGAGGAGATAGTTTTATTGGTGACAGAAATGGAGTTTTTTACGCCATTAGTTACAGAAGTGGAGCTTTTTTTGTCGTTGGCTGAATTCTCTAGACCACCCATCTCTGATCTCTCTCTTTGCAGAAAAAATAGATTATATTGGTAACCTGAAAATAGCAAAATGGGTTCTTCTGAATGAATGTGATGGACTTCTAAATCTAAATCTAAATCTAAATCTTCTGATAAAAAGAACCCAAAATACCTAGCAACTTCGCCGGATCGGAGCTGAAATGTCCCGCTCCACCATGGCCGATCTCCTTGCTGCCGGCGAGTGGGGAGGAGCGGTAAGCGCCGGAGAAGCCACCTCTACCTCACAGAGTCATCGGTGCCGGTCGTGACACCCAATGATGCTGTCGATCACCGGTGCCGTCCCCCCTTGTTCCCGATCTCCTTCCTCCTCTCCTTTCTTTTTTTTTTTCTTGTGGTTGTAACCTTTTTTGATAAAACCCGGCGCCCCTCTTAATTGGTCATTGTATTTTATTCTCCCCATAATATATATATATATATATATATATTATTTTATTCTCTCTTATTTGTCATTGTATTTATTTTTTTCGTACAACTAAGTATATATAAAAAAATAAAAATTTTTATATGTAGCTGATTCATGAAAATTATAATTTTATATTAATTGGTTAAACTCAATCTAAATTTGCTTATTTGTTGATAATTATATTTATTTTTTTAAAAGTAAAAAATACCCCTACTTTCTTATGTACAATATTTTATTAAATAGAGGATAATTTCATAGATAAATTTATATAAAATTTTTATTTGCATCAATAGATATAATATATATGCATTATTATAATTATAAAATTATACATTTTGTATATAATGTTTGAATTTATTATATCAAAAGACATAAATACTCATTCAAGTAAATTGCTCAATTATCAGCTCCTGCTCTGTATAACTATTGGTGTACAATAGGCTAATTGCAAAAATAGAGGTTTCATCAGTATAGACAGAGTCGTCGATCCCGCCATTGATCGTCGGAACGACGAGCAGCGCAGCAATCCAGCTTCGGACTTTAAAAATAGCCTTTTATTTTGCAACAAAAACTAAACTTACAGACCTTAAAAACTAATCTTCACCGTTCAAAATTAACAACAAGGAGTTTTGAACGTACTCACCAAAAATCAGGCCAATCTAACGGCAAATGTTTTTCGATCGTCTTCGTATACAAAATTGGTCATTAAGTAAAAAATTCAGAAATAACCTCTTTCTTTGCAACAAAAACTGAACTCAGTCCTTAAAAACTAATCTTCACCATTCAAAATTAACAACATGGAGTTTCGAACATACTCAACAAAAATTAGGCCGATCTAACGGCAAATGGTATTTCGATAGTCTTCACATACAAAATTGGTCATGACGTAAAAAATCCAAAAAATAGCCTCTTTTTTGCAACAAAAACTGAACTTACAGATCTAAAAACTAATCTTCACAATCCAAAATTAACAACAAGGAGTTTCGAACGTACTCACCAAAAATCAGACCAATCTAACGGCAAATGATTTTCCGATCGTTTTCGTATACAAAACTGGTCATTACATAAAAAATCCAAAAAATAGCTTCTTTTTTGCAACAAAAATTAAACTTACAGACCTTAAAAACTAATCTTTACCGTTCAAAATTAACAACAATAAGTTTCGAACGTACTCACCAAAAATCAGGCCGATCTAACGGCAAATGAATTTCCGATCGTCTTCGTATACAAAACTGATCATTAAGTAAAAAATCCAGAAATAACCTCCTTTTTTGCAACAAAAACCAAACTCACAGACCTTAAAAACTAATATTTACCATTCAAAATTAACAACAAGGAGTTTTGAACGTACTCAACAAAAATTAGGCCGATCTAACGGCAAATGATTTTTCGATCGTCTTCACATACAAAATTGGTCATTATGTAAAAAATCCAGAAAATAGCCTCTTTTTTGCAACAAAAACTGAATTTACAGATCTTAAAAATTAACCTTCACCGTCCAAAATTAACAACAAGGAGTTTCGAATGTACTCACAAAAAATCAGGCCAATCTAACGGCAAATGATTTTTCGATCATTTTCGTATACAAAACTGATCATTACGTAAAAAATCCAAAAAATAACCTCTTTTTTGCAATAAAAATTGAACTTACAGACCTTAAGAACTAATCTTTACCGTTCAAAATTAACAACAAGGAGTTTTGAACGTACTCAGCAAAAATCAGGCCGATCTAACGGCAAATACTTAACCGTTGAATATTTACTTACACTATTCCGTATAAAAGCTGTTCAATTTGTGTGTGTGTGTGTGTGTATATATATATTAGAAAATTTATTCATTTAGAAAAATAATAGAAATTAAATTGAAGAAATTAAATTAGAAAATTTATTCATTTTGACTTGTATGAGTTTAAGTCTTTGATTGAGCTCTATTGTCTTATTCAACTAAATAATAAATTAAGCTTAAAATCAAATACGCATTAAATTGAAACGGTGGAGAGATGTGAGGGAATAAAAAATGATATTTTTATATGTAGGGTAAATTTTTGAAATTACTAAAATGCTCCTACCAAATTTCATCATTTTATCCTTGTATTCAAGGATAATTTTATAAATATATATTTTAAATTTTTTAATAATTTAAAATTTGCTCAAAATTTTAACAAAATAAAAATAAATTATAAATTTTTCATAATCATTTTAAATGAAATAATAAACTTTATATTATTATTATATAAATATTTATATTTATTATTTTTCATAATATGAATATATATATATAATACTTATAACAATTACTTTATTATTATTATTATTATTATTATTAAAATGTAATTTTTTTAAATAAATAAGTTTATATTTGGGGATAATTGATAAAAAAAATCAATAGAATTTCTAATAATTTAATATTTGATTTAAATTTTATAAAATAAAAATTAATTACAAATTTTTTTATTATTATTTTAAATGAGATAATAAATTTTATATTACTATTTTATAAATATTGACTTTTATTAATTTTCATAATGTGATAATATAATAATTATAACAAGTAGTTTATTATTATCAAAAATATAAATTTACTAAATAAATAATTTAAATTTTAAAACAATTGATAAAAAATTATTACAACATTATAATATAATTTACAAATTTTTGTTTCAAAATAAAATATCAATTTCATATGATTTATATAAAAAATACATGAAATAGTAAAAATTATTTTTTATTTTATTTGCGACGGATTAGCGACCACATAGTTTTCCCTACAAAAAAATGCAGAATAGCGACAAAAATTTGCGACAACAATAAAATTTGTCGCTAAATGCACAATATAGCGACAACATTGCAACAAAAATGGCTTTCGTCGCAAATCTTGAAAGATTTGGTGGGAAAACAAATATTGCGATAGCAAATTTTTATTGTTGCTAATATCAGGCGCCAAAAATTTGGCGCAAATAATTGCGACAACAAAAACGGATTTGGCGACAATATTATTTTAGCTAATTAGCAATAGCCAAGTTGTAGCTAATTGGCGAAAACAATGTTGTCGCTAATTTAGCAAAACATACTATTCCGTACATATGGCTCGATTGGCGACAACAAAGTTGTAGCTAATTGGCGACAACATTGTTATCGCTAATTTGGCAAATTTGGCAAAATACAATTATGATCATATACCAATATTGGCAACAACATTGTTGTATCTAATTGGCGACAACATCGTTGTAGCTAATTTGGCGACAACAATGTTGTCGCAAATTTGGCAAAATACAATTATGGTCATACACCAATATTGGCGACAACATTGTTCTAGCTAATTGGCGACAACATTGTTGTCGCTAATTTGGCAAAATACAATTACGTTCATATACCAATATTGTCGCTAATTTGGCAAAATACAATTATATTCATATACCAATATTGGCGACAACATTGTTGTAGCTAATTGGCGACAACATTATTGTAGCTAATTTGACGACAACAATATTGTCGCAAATTTCGCAAAATACAATTATGGTCATATACCAATATTAGCGACAATATTGTTGTAGCTAATTAGCGACAACATTGTTGTAGCTAATTAGCGACAACATTGTTGTAGCTAATTTGGCCACAACATTGTTGTCGCTAATTTGGAAAAATATAATTATTTTCATATACCAATATTGGCGATAACATTGTTATAGCTAATTGGCGACAACATTGTTGTTGCCAATTTGGCAACAACAATGTTGTCGCAAATTTCGCAAAATACAATTATGGTCATATACCAATATTAGCAACAACATCGTTGTAGCTAATTAAATTTCGCAAAATACAATTATGGTCATATATCAATATTGGCGACAACATTATTGTAGCTAATTGGCGACAACATTGTTGTAGCTAATTGGCGACAACATTGTTGTAGCTAATTTGGCGACAACAATGTTGTCACAAATTTCGCAAAATACAATTATGGTCATATACCAATATTGACGACAACATTGTTGTAGCTAATTGGCGACAACATCGTTGTAGCTAATTTGGCGACAACAATGTTGTTGCAAATTTCGCAAAATACAATTATGATTATATACTAATATTGGCGACAACATTGTTGTCGTAAATTTGGCAAAATACAATTATGTTCATATACCAATATTGACGACAACATTATTGTAGCTAATTAGCGACAACATTGTTGTAGCTAATTTGGCGACAACAATGTTGTCGCAAATTTCGCAAAATACAATTATGGTCATATATTAATATTGGCGACAACATTATTGTAGCTAATTGGCAACAACATTGTTGTAGCTAATAATGTTGTCGCTAATTTGGCAAAATACAATTATGTTCATATACTAATATTGACAACAATATTGTTGTAACTAATTTGTTAAATCATTATTTTGATTATTAAAAAATACTATTTTGATTATTAAAAAAATTGATTATTAAAAAATTGATTGTTAAAAAATACTATTTTGATTATTAAAAAATACTATTTTGATTATTAAAAAAATTCTAGAGTTATACCGTAATAATTATTGATTACATAGTTATAAACAGAAATACATGAGTAAATAAATTGGCAAAAATTTACTACTAAAGTCATTTTAACTAAAAAGTAGTAAAAATATTTACGTGATATTTTATATCAGTGCTGAACTTTTGAAAATTTTATTTATTAGGACCCAAATCAACTCTAAGTAACAATAATGAAAAATCTTAATCTATACATAATGTAAACCAATTCGAACAATTTATTATCCCTAAAATTTTTTATGGTAAATTTTTGGTTTTAGTGTAAAAACACAGTAAGCTAAATTACATTAAAACAACAAGCTGTTTTAGTGTAAAAAGATAGCAAGTTAAATTACACTAAAATAGCAAGCTGTTTTATTGTAAAAAGACAGCAAGCTGTTTTAGTGTAAAAAGACAGCATGCTAAATTACACTAAAACAGTTTACTGTTTTAGTGTAAAAGACAGCAACTGTTTTAGTGTAAAAAGACAGCAGACTAATTTACACTAAAACAAGCTAATTTACAATAAAACAGCTAAAAAGACAGCAAGCTAAACAAGCTGTTTTAGTGTAATTTAGCATGCTGTTTTAGTGTTTTAGTGTAAAAAGACAGCAAGCTAAACAAGCTAAACAACTGTTTTAGTGTAAAAAGACAGCAGACTAATTTACACTAAAACAGCAAGCTGTTTTAGTGTAAAAAGACAACAAGCTAATTTACACTAAAACAGCTAAAAAGACAGCAAGCTAAACAGTTTACTGTTTTAGTGTAAAAGACAGCAACTGTTTTAGTGTAAAAAGACAGCAGACTAATTTACACTAAAACAGCAAGCTGTTTTAGTGTAAAAAGACAACAAGCTAATTTACAATAAAACAGCTAAAAAGACAGCAAGCTAAACAAGCTGTTTTAGTGTAAAAAGACAACAAGTTGTTTTAGTGTAAAAAGACAGCAAGCTAAGGGTTGTTTAACCTGTCCCAGGGATGCCTTTTTAATCGAATATCAGCTTTTCTCGATATTCCATTTATTTTCCTATTTAATTTCTTATTAAGTCAAGAGAAACATTGTCATTTCTTATTAAGTCAGCTAACCAAAACAAATTTCATATGCAAACAATTATATTATAATCCTAATAAAACAAATTTCTCGATATTCCATTTATTTTCCTATTTAATTTATTTAAAATATGTGTTGTTATTCTCGACGTATCTATAATATTGAAAATTATAATGATTTATTGTCCCTTTATATTGTCAAAAGTTGAAATTTCCATCCGCTCTCGTCTTTCTATTTAAAATTTCAATCAATTCAGATATTAAATGATTTTTAATAACAATATGGAAAAAAAGGGGTCACTTTCGGTGACAGATTTTACGGTATCCAATTTTAAATTAATCAATTTTATAAAATTAGAATAAAATTAAGTGATTTATAATGATACCAAAATATAATTGATTTGATTCAATTTATTGTGAATATAAGTGGTCCACTGATATGAGTCTTGAAATCTAATAATTTCTAAGTGGAATCACAAAAATTAATAAGAAAAATGAAAAAAAAAATTATCATCAATAAGCTACCAACAACATGTATCAGTTATCAGCTTAACTGATTAGCAAAATTAAGTGAAATTATAGGCTCCATTTGATTTAATTGATGAGTGCAGGTAATAGCGGATATCTACTAGAAGTAACCGATTGGTGATTAATGTTTAGGTATTTAGTAAAATTATACAGATATGTTACTGCTGACTGTAAAATTATCAAATGGATATAATTTTTAATTTAAAAAAATATATTTACAATTATTATAATAAAATATGTATTAATCTGTCGCCTAAGAATATGTACAAATTTGAAAAAGAAAATATATGTATTTAAGGATTAAGAAGAGAATATATGGATAAAAGTAATGGGTAATTTTATCTTTATATTAATAAATCGGCAATAAATCTGCAAAACATTGCCTTTCACAAGTTTTACCAAATATTTTAAAAGAGCCGTTGAAAGAGAAAAGACTACCATCTTCCTTTCATCAGCTAAATCAAACGCTCTCTTAATATTATACAAAATATTTCTTTCATTTTATATTAAATGTCATTATAAGAGGATGATTTTATTCAAAATAGATATCTTTAAAGAAAAATAAGATAATTTTGTATATTTTGTTGATGTCGATTTTTTTTTTAATTTTTATTTGCACTCATGTGCCGCCTTTTCTGTTCAATTGGTAGAAAGAAAAATAAATTAAGCTAAATTTTAGAATATTTGCACTCATGTAGCATTTCTCAATTTTCGCCACTATATTCAATTCGAACTGTTTTGACTACCTACTAATTTGATTTATTAGTACAAGTAAATAAATGTATCCAAATTTTATTTTATGAGTAAATATTTAGATTGATACAAAAAGTTAGAGGTGATAAAATTGAGCCCGATATATAAATTTATTCCAATTCATTTGAAAATTTGATTTAAATTGAGCCCGATATATATAATTTCTTTTCAAAATTCTATTACTACAAAAAAAAATATTTCTTTTAAAATCTGTACGTATTAATTAGAAAATCAAAAAATCATAAAAATTAAAGAATTTCATTACAGATAATGGATTCAAATACGTTATCACATTAAAATTATGTTTTGGATGATTTAGCATGAATAATCCTAAGTATTTCTACCTTATCTCAGCCTATAAACCTTCTAATTAGTTGATATTTATTATACATTTTATTTTTTATTTTTTAAGCTGTAATACAACTAAATTGGAAGAATATACATCTCACAAAATTTAGGTATTTAGCTAAAATTATGTTCTAACTATTTTTATATGATCATAATTTTTAATATTTAAATTTCATTTACATTTAATTAGAGTATTTAATTTAATAAATTTAGCTAGTATATTTTTTAGCAAAATTTAGATAAACTAAATTGATTTAACTTAAATTAATTAAATTAAAATAAATTAAGATAAATTATTATCTTTAAATTTTAGTGTAGAACAACAAGCTACCTAAATACACTAAAACAGCAAGCTGTTTTAGTGTTATTTTTGTGTGATAGAGAATTTGGTCTCCTTTAATTTGTTAACAAGCATAAATGAGAAACACGTAAAAACTAACATTAACATACACTAAACTAACATATGTAACTAATACATTATTTATTAGCAAAAATTAAATAAACTAAATTGTTGTTACTTAATTAATTAAATTGAACTAATTATTATATTTATATTCAATAATATCAATTATAGTAAATTAGCTTGGGAAAATGTTGTAGCCAATTTTGCTAGAGAGGCATTCTGTAGCTTAATTTTTTTTTAAATTTTTATTTGCACTCATGTGCCGCCTTTTCTGTTCAATTGGTAGAAAGAAAAATAAATTAAGCTAAATTTTAGAATAGTTGCACTCATGTAGCATTTCTCAATTTTCGCCACTATATTCAATTCGAACTGTTTTGACTACCTACTAATTTGATTTATTAGTACAAGTAAATAAATGTATCCAAATTTTATTTTATGAGTAAATATTTAGATTGATACAAAAAGTTAGAGGTGATAAAATTGAGCCCGATATATAAATTTATTCCAATTCATTTGAAAATTTGATTTAAATTGAGCCCGATATATATAATTTCTTTTCAAAATTCTATTACTACAAAAAAAAATATTTCTTTTAAAATCTGTACGTATTAATTAGAAAATCAAAAAATCATAAAAATTAAAGAATTTCATTACAGATAATGGATTCAAATACGTTATCACATTAAAATTATGTTTTGGATGATTTAGCATGAATAATCCTAAGTATTTCTACCTTATCTCAGCCTATAAACCTTCTAATTAGTTGATATTTATTATACATTTTATTTTTTATTTTTTAAGCTGTAATACAACTAAATTGGAAGAATATACATCTCACAAAATTTAGGTATTTAGCTAAAATTATGTTCTAACTATTTTTATATGATCATAATTTTTAATATTTAAATTTCATTTACATTTAATTAGAGTATTTAATTTAATAAATTTAGCTAGTATATTTTTTAGCAAAATTTAGATAAACTAAATTGATTTAACTTAAATTAATTAAATTAAAATAAATTAAGATAAATTATTATCTTTAAATTTTAGTGTAGAACAACAAGCTACCTAAATACACTAAAACAGCAAGCTGTTTTAGTGTTATTTTTGTGTGATAGAGAATTTGGTCTCCTTTAATTTGTTAACAAGCATAAATGAGAAACACGTAAAAACTAACATTAACATACACTAAACTAACATATGTAACTAATACATTATTTATTAGCAAAAATTAAATAAACTAAATTGTTGTTACTTAATTAATTAAATTGAACTAATTATTATATTTATATTCAATAATATCAATTATAGTAAATTAGCTTGGGAAAATGTTGTAGCCAATTTTGCTAGAGAGGCATTCTGTAGCTAATTCTCTAAATTTTTTGAGCAGGATAAAAAAGCTAATTGGCGGGTTTCATTTTTTTTCTAAAAAATCCCTATTTCCTTTTCTAGTTCATCTTCACCTACTCACACTGTGAGTAGTTATTTCTTGTGCTTTGAGCGAAGTTATGTGTGACTTTAGACAGATTATTTCTTATTTTAAATCTCGATCGATTTTCTTTCTCCAGTGAATCGTTCCTCATCAGAACTGCTTCAAGTTCTTTCTTCAAGTACATGATCAATGGCTCCTTCTCATCTAGTGGCATTTTTGTTTTTTGTTTTTTGTTTTTTTTATTTCTTCTTTCATTACAAGAATGAAGTAACCTTTCTAGATCTCCAACGTGGTCCACACATGGGCTGATTTAGTCTATCTGCTTTAGGCTACATGGTTTTTCCATTCTCATTCCTTTGTGTTAGTGTGCTTATGTGTGTATATATCATAAGCAAGGAAAAGATGCCATGTATCGGAAAAATATAGTTGAGTAATGATCATAAAAATGGAATTTATAAGATTGTTTTCTTCCACTTCACTGTCTAAATAATGCAGCAGAGCTGGGTTGATTCATTTGACAGGGGCTGATTTGTTGGACTTAAACAGCTAATTCCTTTTTGCCTTAAACAGTTAGCTGTTTAAGGCAAATCCCTTAAACAACTTTTTTTGCCTTAAACAACTAGCTGTTTAACTAAAGAAAGGCTTCGACCATTTCAATATTTCTGAAAATTAAATAAGATGCAATTATAGTTTCTTCTTTGTTTTAAATGCTTAGTGTTAGGAGAGATTAATGCTAGAGTTATTTGGCTAGAGTCATAGGCTTATAGTTCTATTTGTGTTTGTTTTTGCAGCTTGACAACTGTAAAAGTGTTGTGGCAACTTGCCAAGTATGTATGTCCCCATCTCCTTGGTTTCTTTATTCAGGTTTAAAGGGAAATTGCAAAGTTGAATTTTGAGTTAGACATGGAAATAGAATATTAAGCACTTGGCTTTATATTCTCCTTAACTTTAAAAAAGTGACAGACAACAACAAACACTACTGCAGTCTTTATATATATATTATTGATAGTTATTTGGTGAATTTAGCGAATATAAACTCCATTAATAATTTTATTTGCGGATCTAGTGGATGAATGATGATGGACCGCTATAATATATATATATATATATATATATATATAACACTCTTCTTTTATCATGACTTGTTAAGTAATATTTTTAAAACATAGAAAAAGAAAATATTAAAGAAAGACATCCAAATACGTGTAAGCTTCGCTTAGTTATTTGCCTTTTCCTCTTAAGCTCTGAAGCGTAACTATATGTTTCTTTTTATATCTTTACGTTATGAAGTGAGCTATTGATTATCCTATTATTCATTTTCGTCCTTTTGAATATAATTTATGATCATAAAATTAAAAATATATTAAGAGCGCAAATGGAGAAAATTAAAGCTAATATATACTATGGGCTTGAATTTAAGATATATAGTCATAAAATAAATCTATGTTACCTTGCCTTACTTTTTAACATTCGATACTGAGATTTAAGATAGGATTGAACATACTTTTTAATATTTAATTTCATAAAGTACAGCAAAACCATTGGGATTTAAGAATTAATTAGAACTATAAAAATGAGTTTTTTTTTTTAATATATTTAGTTTTCCATGCCATTGGTTTTGCAAATTATCATTGTCCTTTAATTTGCCACAGCTAATGGTGGATGACGCTGAGATCCATTTTATGTATTTTTATTTCCAAATATATAAATTTGAAGATTCTTTCTTTTTACTTTTAAATTATTCGTGTCTATTATTTAGTTTTCTTGTCTTTCTAACTCCTTTTATCTTTCCCTTCGTTCTCTATGCCAAAACTGAAGTTAGCTTTAATAAATAAAGAAAATATATAAAAGTGGATTAATATCAGCTCTTGGGCTCTTACTTTTCTTTTTTTTTTTTTCTCACCGAAGAAAAAAAAATACAATTAATTACGAATATATGATGTTGCTTAAATTTGAATCAGGGATACATGCTTGGTAATCCTGTTACAGATTTGCATAATGATGAGAATTCAAGAATCGAATGGGACTTATATCTACAGAACTATATGAGGTAATTTGATTGCTTCAGTTAAAAAACAAGATTATGTTTCTTCGTTAGACTACTAGAACATTTCCCCATGAAGAACTCTTGCCTTGCTGCAGCCCTAGAAAAATCACTACAAATCAACCCATACTCATAGGATTTATCTTTAATTCCATTTTGCTAGCAAAAAATTTTTTATATCCATATATTAGCATGCTCTGCTACATAATGTGCATTACTGGATGTATGATGACATTATTTTATCATTTCTATTTGCACTAGAAGAACACAGATTTGATATTGAAGGTCTGTATGTCTAGCATTTCAAGTTCCATAGAATTTATCCCGATTTATCTTTTTTAAACCAGAAAGTGTTCCCTATTGAATGTTTTTTAACCAAGGCATGAATATGCTTTTGGAATATGCACTTTGTTATTAGAATTGAATCTTGTAAATAAAATTTCCCTGTTGAATGCCTTTTGACAAAGGCATGAATTCTTTTATATTTAGAAAGGATATATCTCTGTATGAAAAATCTCTCTCTTTTCATTAATTGAAGTTAGAAGTTAGAATGTAAAATACATAATCTTCGACTATTACTGACTTGCAACATATTACACAGATTTGTGTTGAGTTTGAACAAGAGATGGATCAGCGGATCGGATAGATTCAACAGTAGATGGAGATGCATCAATAATTTTTCGAGTAGGAGCAAATGCATATCTATTAATATTATAGTTATAAGTATATAGCAGGACATTTTGGACGACATTTGTTATTGCTATATATGCATGTATTATTTTAGATATACAATTGACAATTATATCCATTTGTAAACAAAATTTTCATGAATATATATATTATTATAATAAATGGAACGTAGTCTATAAATATAAATTTGTTCTTTGTAGTTTATTGTTTAAATTACTAAATTTTTATATTAATTTAATAAATTAAAAATTAATTTCAATTTAGCGAGTGATTCGCATGTTTGAACAGTAGTTATTTAGCATGAACAATGTCGTAGCAATATTGCGATGAAAACACTATCGACGCAAAATTTAGCGTGAACAATGTTGTAGCAATATTAATACGAAAATACTGTCGTCGCAAAATTTAGCATGAACAATGTCGTAGCAATATTGCTACGAAAATACTGTCGTTGCAAAATTTAGTATGAACAATATCGTAGCAATTTGGCAACAAATATACCGTCGTCGCAAAATTTAGAGTGAACATTGTCGTAGCAATTTGGCGACGAATATATTGTTGTCGCAAAATTTAGCTAGAACATTATCGTAGCAAAATAGCGACAAATATTTAGTGATAATGCTTAGTTCTCGCTAAAATTTTGTGATGACTTCTTGTTGTAGCTAAATTCTGCTACAACGACTTTTGTTTCAAAATGAAGGTCGTCGTTAAGTTGTCGCTAAACTAATTTAGCGACGAAAAAACATCAGTTAGCGATAATTTTTTTCGTCGTTATTTTGCATTTTTTTAGTAGTGTTCGTCGCTAATATTTTTAACTGAGTCGCAAAAAATGGCGCGGTTTTTTCCCTCCAAAATTAGCGACTAAAATATTCGTCGCTAAATTTTCTAGTACTAATTTTCAAAATAAAAAATTAAAAAAATTCGCGACGGTTTTTCGTCGCTAATTCCGTCGCAAAACACGACGCGTAATTTTTCCCAATAATTAGCGACTGTTATTAATTCAATCGCTCTTTCGTCGCAAAAAAATGAAAAATAACCTTCCCACGACGGAATTGTAAAACAATCGCAATCCGTCGCTAAATTTGTGACGAAAATATGGCCGTCGCTAATTGACAGTTTTTTTGTAGTGTTCCCTTCTGGTTTTACAATGACTATCTTCTGCTTCTTTGGTTCATACTTTCATGTAATTATATATAACATTCTAAAACTAAATACACCTCCCATCTGACACTGTATATTTATCAGACCACACACTTGAACATTCTGGGTTGTAAAACTGTGATCAAAATCGAGCCTTTCATTTTTTAGCAGTGTATTTTGTGTCTGGAGGCACCATACATCCTTTATTTCTCATTTTCTCCTTTTTCCTCAGTACCCATTCTCTGCCCTTACCTTTTTTGGTTACCTTTTGCTTTTTCTTAGGTCTGTGTCGGTCTGAAAAATGAACCTGTGAAAGGCATATGGGTATGTTAAGCAAAATGAAAATTGTTCTAAGCTGAAACAATTAGAGAATGAACTGAAA
>JBBPFJ010000664.1:60000-62181 GCA_037975025.1 Excoecaria agallocha | reverse complement strand
ATTAGATCTCTATCGACTAAGGTAGCATTTGTTAAATCGATATAGATAAAAAAAATTTAAAATAAAGTTTGAATACTTTTCAAATCTAGATATGAAATAGTCAAAATAAGCCTGAAATGTATTTTGAATTTTTTTTCAATTATTTGTTAAAATTTTTGGAATGAATTAAAAATATATATTTTTTAATTTTTTAGTTGTTTCTTATTTAACAAAGTACAAGAATACATATTTTGATCATATGTCAAAATATGCATATCTTGATTTTTCAAGATATAGGTAGTTAAATTTTTTTTATGGAATCCATTTTTTTAACAAATGTTTGAAAAGCTCGAAAAGGTTTGAATAATTTTATTTTCTTTCCATTTCAACTTTTTCAAAGTTAGCAAATGCTACCTAAAGGAAAAGCATAATAAAGCCAATCTAACATTAGTCAATAAGAAACCTATCCTATATAGAGCCAGTTTGGCAAAACTTATAAAAATAACTTTTTCAATTGCTAAAAATTATATTTCAAAAAGTTGTATCTCAAAAAGTAGTTAACCGTTTGATAAATAAAATTAAAAATAACTTATAAATTCAAAAATAGCTTATCAACTATTTGGTAAATGATACAATTAGAAATAACTTTTTAGAATAAAAAGATAAAAAAATGGCATGTATAATTTTAATGTATTATATTCAAAATCTAACTAAAAATAATAATTATTACCATTTATTTGCATTTTATTATTCCATAAAATGATTAAAAATATATATAATTAAATAAAAATTATATATATATATATATATACACACACACACACACGTATTAATTAATGCCTATTAATTCTTTCTTTTTACTACGTTGATGATAATTGCTGAATAAAATTATCTAACCTATTAATTAATGCCAATTAATGTATTATCATATTGTAAGTGAATTTACAGCAACAAATTGAGCCACTAACACTGGTATATATGACCACCAAATAATCCCTAATTCAATAGAATTATATCCCTATTTCGTCAAAAAATTATATAATTGTAACTTATATTTCTATTTCTTTAACCTACAAGTCTATCATTTTACAAATTGACCAAAGAATTTTAGTAGGTTTCTACAAGTAAGGCAGTGTATTATATTACCTTAGAATTGATTGTAGTTTATGTGATTGGCTTAGATGTTGACTCCTGTTATGTTATTAATCTATAAAATTGTAAGTTTGCTATTGTCTAAGTGGATACAGTTTATGTGGTTTTTCTTATCTAATCTATGATTTCTATATTAAAAAAGAGAAGGAAACAAAAGAAGTGGTTTGAAAAAAAAGATCAAACCTTCAATGCTGCCACATAAATACAAAGAAAGGCAAATGTAATAATGACTTCCATTGACAAAAGAAGAAGAAGAAGAAGAAGAAGAAGAAGAAGAAGAAGAAGAAGAAGAAGAAGAAAAAGAAGAAGAAGAAGAAGAAGATCAGACCTTGAATGCTACCACACAAATAGAAGAAGAATGGAATAGCTTTTATGTCAGATTATTTTGGGTGAGAGGATGATAGAAATAGTCTTTTATATGAGTATACTTATCATTATAAAATAAAATAATCGGTATTGTTGTCTAGAAGAAATTTTAAATCAGCTATCCTAAAAAGTTAAAATTCAGCTTTCCTGAAAAGCTTTAAATTTTTATTTTTTCTAATAAAAGGTTTTTTCACTTTTCACAAAATTGATTTTTCTGAAAGTAACATTTACCAAACATATATTTTTATCATATAATAAGCTTTTTAGCCTTTAAAAACCAATGCCAAATGCGCTCATAATACATTATATATGTATTGTGATGACTACCCTAATCCTTCTGTTACATGTCATCATATGTACTATTCTGCGTATAAGTGAATATACAACCGACGGTTTGCACAATTGTTATTCTAGCTTTCATAATTCATGTACATACATCATCACTTTACTATAGTCCATATAAAAGGAAACACTTGGAAAAATTACATTAATACTATACTATTTTTAACAATACAATTTACTTAGTACATTACAACATTTATAATGACAAAAGCAAAATACCAATTCCCTGCTTTATATCTTCCTATTCCTGATGTTAGTCATATGGCTATAAATCTTACCCCTGGAGGAGTCCAAACTTTACTTACCTACAAGAATTCACACCAGTGCTAAGCCATATAGCTT
>JBBPFJ010000664.1:0-57500 GCA_037975025.1 Excoecaria agallocha | reverse complement strand
TAATCTAATTATTTAGTATGCATGCGTACATGTACAAGGATCCTTTTATAATCAAAGTTACATAACTTTGAACTTGAATACGTTACATTCATTTCAATGTTATTTCATTCATTACGTGTACACTTTATCATATTGTATAATTTCACAAGTAAATATTCAAAATAAATACAATAATGTAATTTGATTATCATCTTATCTTATGTTTATTGATAGTTGTAAATTATATAATATTTTTAGTATGATTTTAGGTATTTTATTAAGTTTATTTAGCTTTAATTTTGTTGAATTTTATTTCAAATGATTAAATTTGTGTTTTAAGAGCTAATTGTAAGTTTTGGTATTTTTCAGGGCTAAATTGAAGGAAAAAATGACTTAATTGCGAAATATGAGAAGTTCTGGGTCAAATTTGTAATTTTGGAAAATTTAAGCTAGAAAATCTTACGTGCAATCCAGAGATGTTATGCACATCCGTGTATAAAGTTGCATAAAGTTTTAAATGGTCGTGTATGAAAAGCATGTCATCTTTCTGTTGAATTAGAATATTAAGCATATTAGGCTACAAAATTTCTTCATTTTGATTTGAGAAGTGCAGGAGAAAAGAGGACATTGCAGCTCAATGAACTTGAAGAAATTTGACAATAGTCGTATGATAATGCAGCAATCTACAAGGAGAAAATGAAGTGTTGGCATGATAAACATTTAAAGTTGAAAGACTTTACTCCAGGAATGTTGGTATTATTATATAACACTTGCTTGCATTTGTTTCCAGGAAAGTTAAAATCCAAATGGCTCGAGCCATATCAAGTCTTGTCAAGCAACAAATTTGGAGTTATGACCATAAAAATCGAAGAGTTAGATGTGATTACAAAGTGAACGGTCATTGGCTCAAACCATATAAAGTTTGATAATTTGAGGTTGTCGAGGCAACCATGGTGCTTCGGGACTACTAAAAGCGGTTTGATAGTCTAGCTGAGGACTCTTAAACTCAAAACTTCAAATTCTTCCCTTTTTACTTTTTAATTTCTAAATGAGTTCAGTTATTTTTTTATTTATTTTTGTGTGTTTTAGTTGGTTAATTTTTTTTTGTTTATATTCATGAATTAATTGTAGACTTGAATAAGAATGGTTAGGGAATTTAAAGGTGTCAAATATAGAAGTTAAAAGTACTCATCAATGTTGATCATACTGATTTAATTCATCTTTATATAAAACTTTTTGAGTAATGTTCATGCTTTAAAGAGAAAGTAACATTTTTTCAAAGAAAAAAATAGAGTTTTAGAAATCATATAAGAGCAAGGGAAAACTTTGAAGTGAATTTAAGGGTCAGTATTAAACAGAGACAAATTTTAAGGTAGAAAATTTTTTCGAGCTCAAGGGCCCTATGTGCTACCGCGCACGCACCATACCTTGCTCCAGCGCTTCTGTGCACGTTTGCTTGCCCACCTACGTTGTTGCGCACGTTTCCCATTCACTCCCTATGCTGTTGTGAATATTTCCTTTCCCACATGCACTGGCATGCACAATTTTTTCCCCCTACCTGACCTGGTGTGTGCCTTAGGTCCCCACTATATGCAGCCGTGCATTCCCAGGCAGTCTTGTCTGCGCGATCATGTATCAGTCCCCTGCCCCTTTAAATTTATTTCTTTCTTATTTTGCTTCACTTCTTTGTTTTGATGCTTCACCGCTCCCACATAACCACAGAGCAATTCCACCACACCATCACGCATAAGCATCCCTCACCGCCACCTCTCCATTTTTTGACCACCTTCTCTCTCTCTCTCTCTTTCATTTCTTTTTGCTTTCATCTTCTTCTTCATACATTTTTCTTCTTCTTCTTCTTCTTCTTCTTCTTCTTCTGCTTCTTCACACATCTTCCAACCCCTTGTTCACCATTTTCAAACACTTCACTACATTTTGGAGCTCAAAACTCCCTACATTCATTTTCAAGTAATTATTTTGTTTTTTTCTCTTTAATTTGCACATTTATTTTTCATTGAAGATTACATTGGGCATGGGTTTATTACACATTTTAGATGTTTTCTAACTTCTCATTTATGCTTCAATGCTCTTTCTTTTTTAAATATCGAAGTTTGGTTATCTAATATGCATACTTATATTGCTTGGGGTAAATTTTGGTGGCCATATTCCTTAAAATTGTTCTCCAATTTGTATATCAAACATGTGCACACCACCTGCTCGATAAAATGCCTCAATGTTTTTATTCATTACATTGTGCTTTCTTATTTGTCATAATTGGCTTATATTTTGACTTATGCTTGAATTAGTTACTTCTCCATTGTCAATAATGCTTATTCATGCATATCTTATGATGAAATTTTGTAACTAATTTTGATACGGATGCTTGGTTTCCTTATTTCTTGTGGCATAAAATTTCTATAATTGCTTGTTGCTTAGGATCATTACTTGGCATATCGTTTCTCATAAGTACCCATTAACATTCTTTTTTCTGCCATCCATTACATTGCCATGTATCGTACCATCAAATTGGCCATTGTCATATAATGTTTTTCTTCTGCCTATCACTTTACTTATTCCTTATAATCTTTGTTTTTCAGTGGCACCTAAGAAGACTAAACAGCCCGAAGCTTCAAGTTCTTCTGGTATCCACATTCCTTCTTATGTCAATAAGGCTAAGATTGCTAATTTTGAATATTTCAGCACCTCCACTTATGTACAGCCAGCGTATCTCAGTCAATTTAATATTCCTGCAGAAAACTTATGGAATGAGGTGTTGCCATTGATTTAGAATATTAGTTGG
The DNA here is from genome assembly GCA_037975025.1 of Excoecaria agallocha. Classification (NCBI taxonomy): domain Eukaryota; kingdom Viridiplantae; phylum Streptophyta; class Magnoliopsida; order Malpighiales; family Euphorbiaceae; genus Excoecaria; species Excoecaria agallocha. The sequence goes on along the minus strand of JBBPFJ010000664.1, from coordinate 54,721 downwards.
GAGAAGTTAATTGATCACAAGCCTAAGGTTTATCCCAACCTTGCTCGTGATTTCTTGTACTCGTTCGAGTGCTATTTTAAGGGAGATAGTGATAATATTGGTACAGTCAGATTCAAATTTAGGAAGAAGGGATACTCTGTATCTTTCAAGTAGTTCTTTGAACATTTAGGATTTTTATCGGATGCTTTAGTGGAGTTGTCTGATGCCTAGGCTGAGAAAAATTGGGAAAGAATCGGAGACCCACTAAACCCAGAACCATGAAAAGGTGAAAGATGTAGAGTTCACATTTTAAGGGATTATGCATTGAGAATCATCCATTGATTTTTAACCAAAAGTGTTTATAATAATCTGAAGAATCTTAGTGTAGTGAATGCCTCGTAGAGTATGCTTCTTCAGTGTATGCTTGATGGAATCTTCATTAATGGTGCATTGATTATAGCATAGAAGATCAAGAAATTACAGAAAATTCCATCTAATGTTCATAGCATCTCCATTGGTTAGATTACTATGATTTTAGCAGAAGCGGTTGCTCACCCCACTTTAGGCAATCCACTAGAGGGAGACATGTTGTGATTGACAACATGATGCTGAAAAGAATGAAAATTATGTTACCTAAGCCACGTTGCCATTGGACAATAAGGGACAAGTATTTAAGGGAGAATGGTATTCACCTTGATGAGCATCCAGATAAGCCAAATGTAGACGAAGTCGCTCCAACAGAGAATCCATCAGCAGTCGATCCAGTTACACCCAAGATTGAGGCTCATCTTAACTAGTTGATTAGTCGGATGAATTCACAGCAGACTCACCTAGACCAGATGAAAGGAAGGATTGAGAAAATGCAGGACACTATTTTGGATGTCAAACAGACTTTAGAGATTTTTGTGCATGAGTTTTGGAGATGCTACCCACCACCTCCACCTCTACCTCCAACAACATAGTTCATTCTGCATTTACTATGGACAACAAATTTTTTTGGAAGGGATGGAGCTTATTAAGCTCAATTTTGTTCAGGAAGTAGACACATCTTACCCTCTTCATTTTAATTCATGAATTTGTTTTTTTCATGTTGATGTTTTTATTATTTTTATGTTTAAGTTTGACATTCTATGTTTAGGACAGTAGTAGTTTAGTTTATTTTCTTTGAAAGTTTGTAAAACTTGCTAGAAACAGAATGTAGTTCATGATTATCATATAGTTTGCATAAAAACTTAGTTTGCCCCAATTTTTCCTTAAAAATTTGAACATATTGAACTTGAATGATAGAAAGTGCAAGTTAGAATCTTTGCTTAGCAATAGAATAAGTATATTGTTTGATAAATCTCAAGCTAGTTTAATTTTCAACTTAATGAATATCTGTTAGTTTCTACCTTTTTGAAATTACTTAAGACTAGTTTTTACTTAAAGAAAAAAAAACCAATGCAATGAAATAGTGAAGTAAGGAATTTTAGAACACTAGAACCATCCTCATCGCCCTTCGAAGCATATAAGCAACTCAAATGACTTAGAAAGTGATCTAGAAAAAATTTCTTTGTTAAGCTAATAAAAGACTGTTTTCCTACCCTTTTGGTATATTTATCCTTTATTAGCCAAATTGAGCCTAAAGAGGTATGCTTAATGCATGCCATATATTTGTTCTTGTGACACCCATATGATTAACCATGTAGCCTAAAAAACTTTTTTCTTCCCTTCTGAAATTTGCCACTCTAGGATTGGATGGATTATTAGGAATTAGGAGTTTTGATGGGTGTCGTAAGATATTTTTGATTTTATTATCAAGAGCTATTGTTAAAGTCAAGCGAATAGTGAACTATTACCTTGTTATTAACCATGTCATTATTATTGCCAGCATTAACACTAATATGAAAAAAATGAAATATTGCAATAAAGCTAGCATCAATGGCAAAAATCTTAAGTGTGGGGTATTTTACATGGGAAAATCAATGGTGAATTCTTAAAAAAGGGCATGAGTTGTGAGATTAAGAGACTGTTAGATTTTTAAATTGTAAAGGGTTGGGAAAGTTTGACTAAGTCCTTTATTGCTTAAGTTAATGGGATGAAAAGTGAGAATTATTGGTCTATTTTATCTTAGAGTAGCTATTCTTGTTATTGATCTGTTATCCATTCTTTGATAACCAATACCTTAGCCCCGTTACAACCTTTAAAGACCTAAGTGATTCTAAATTTTGTTTTGAGTTGTTTAGTAGAGATGACCTTCGGGTTTCAGTACTAAAGGAGAGGCTTATATTGTTTCTAGAGTTTCGAGCACAAAATCATTTGTATGCGTATGTGTACTTTCATTTTAAGTTTCACTATGTATGCATATTGGTTTTTTGATTTGAAAAATGCTTAAAATGTTTTGGGTTTTGCACACACACAAGGAAACTAACTTATATTGTCTTGAGTGAATTTATTCTAGTTAGAGATTCTATTAAGTGCTCTTGTTAATTACTAAGTTTGGTTTTGAAATGTATAATTTTTTTATTTTAGTTTAATTATTTTGAGGAGTAAGATTGTTCTAATTTGCTCAGGGGTGAGTAAAGTTTAAGTGTGAGGTATTTGATAATTGTGAATTATATGATGTTTTTAGTATAATTTTAGGTGTTTTATTAAGTTTAGTTAGCTTTAATTTGGTTGAATTTTAGTTTAAATGATTAAATGTGTATTTTAAGAGCTAATTGTAAGTTTTGGTGTTTTTCAGGGCTAAATTGAAGGAAAAAAAGTCTTAATTGCAAAATATGAGAAGTTTTCGGTCAAATATGTAATTTTAGGAAATTTAAGCTAGAAAATCTTACGTGCAGTCCAGAGATGTTATGTACAGTCGAGTATAAAGTTGCATAAAGTTTTAAACGACCGCGTATGAAGGAAGTAGGAAAGACGAGCGAAACAAGTTGAGTATAGGGAAGCCGTGCATGGCCGTGCACTTGAAGAAGGAATTTGTTGCATGGCCGTGCACCACACAATTGGCTTATGCACGACTGTGCATGGAAAGGAGAAAAAGGGTACATGGTTATGCAAGCCATAGGGAAGAGAATGCACGACAGTGCATCAGTTTGAACTGCAAAATGCTTGATTGTGCAACAGAGTTTAATGCTTTAATGAAACTTCCAATTTAAGCAGAAGTCTTTTCCTATCCTAATTCAGGATGTTTAGAAGGCTACTATGTCCTATTTTTGGCTACGCTATAAATAATAAACAAAAATACCAGAATAATCATCATGTAGGAGAGTCATCAGGAACAACTTCTTTGCTTAGTTAAAATTAGTTTTATGTTTTTTTGTAGTTGTGAGGAATAAAACTCAGGAGATGGAGAGTTTCCTTAGTTTTTCTGCACAAGTTAATTAAGGAAACTTCTGTAAGTCTTTATTTTTTATTCTTCTCATTAGTTTAGCTTTAGTTTTCAGTATGAATAGTGAGTAGTTTCTTTACTTTTGCTAAAGGTTCCTTGAAGCCTTAATTTTTATTGTGATGACTTGATTAAGCTTTAATTTCAATATTAGTTGGTTATTTTTTTGTTTTAAGCATATTCTTATCTTTGATTGGATTGAGATTAATTGTTAGTTTATTGGTTTAATAACTGAAAAATTGGTTTAGGCACTATCATTGATTTGCATGTTTTTAATTAGGTTAATTTTTATTGTTTGTGCATGATTATTTTTTGATTTTGAGATGGTTATGTATTGATAATATTGGTTAAGACTAAGAGATGAGGAACTAAGAATAAATTGGAGTTGAAGTTTTTGTAAAAGACTTAAAAGAATGTTTAGGAATATAAACTAGATTTTTATGCTAAGTGTTAAATTGTTCTTAACTGAGAATTTGATCCTTAAGAAATATATTCTTGATTCAAGATATCATACTTTGTTTTATCTGATTTTTCCATAATCACTAGTATTTCTATTGAATTTAAGTCATTATAGTATGAATTAAGGTGGATAGTCTTTTAGTGAAAGTTGTTTTAATCTTGATGTTTTCTCTATTTGTTTACTTGGTTTCATTTAAAAGCTAGTTTAAATTATGTGAGTTGTTTTAATTAATTGTTTATTTTTATATTCTCGATTTTCATTAAGTTTTCAAAAATCATAACCTCTGGGATTTTTCTTTTTTCTTTTACACACAAACCTTCATTTTAAAAATTCAATATTCTTTCATACAGACATAAATTTTCCGTAGGTTTAATATTTCAGGGTCATAATTATATTTTCTTATATTATGAAAAATTGATATTTTCAGCCAAAGTGATCTTCTACAAAGTTGATCCTGTATATCTCGAGTTTCCAAAACATCAAAAATCACTCCAAACAGACATATAAATCTCCAGATATTCAACAAACAACATAGACTATTCCTAATGATAGGGCAGTAGTCACAGTCAAAATACAAGTCCAGTTTTCATCATCATTCAAAGGGATTCAATTTTCATGTTACGAATATCAAATATAGGTCTATAAGTCTAGTTTCTATAGCAACTAGAATCACTCAATTTGAATCTCTCTAGCTTATGATATAGCTAAAATAGTTTGAGTAGGTCCAATGAATCCTAAGACATATTTTAGATATTTCATGAACTACTTTGCTATTTCGGTTCTCATGAAATTTTAAGCTTGATTACCATAACAATACTTCATCCTAACCTCTAATATATCATTAAACATGCCTCATACAAAATCACACACATAGAAATAATAAAAATTTCCATACCTCAAAATATGTCCTTAATACTCTTTTAACTCCTTTCTACCATCCTTTTCTCCTTCTTGCTATTTTCTCCTTCATCATACAACAAATAAAATATATGAACATCTATATAACTCATCAATTTCAATTCCTAACATGTGAAGTAAAAAGAAAAAAAAAAAGAGAGGATTATTACCTTAGAATAGCTAAACCCTAAATTCTCTCTCTTCTCAAACCATATAGATGAAATTGGGATATTATTTTGTGATAGAAGATGGTGAGATTTTGAGAGAATTTATGCACTTAGGACTTAAGGTGGCCGGCCTCTTCATTCCCTTTTTATACCTTGAAATCTCTTTCATATTCATGAGATTTCTAGAAAGGCAACATGTCTTCATTCCATGGGTTCCTATTTTAACTAATTTTAATTGCACTCCACTCCTTCTTCTTCCTTTAATTCCTATTTACACCCTAAATATTTCTCTCTTCTATTTCAATTAAGCCCTCAATTACATTTTCCTTCTAACTTGGCACATATACAACTTAATTTAAAATAATCATATTGCCCTTGGCTTTTGAATAAATTTCATTAGGATCCCAACTCACACTTCCCATGCTTACCTCTTTATATTATCTCTATTATACATTTTAAACATACCCGATTACAACTAGGTTATAACTTGGGGCCTCACATGTACTCCTATTATTCATTAATTAGTTATAATTAGTATAATATTTATTTACTAAATAACCAATCAATAAGAATACAATAGTATTTACTTATTTAATAAACCAATAATTAGCGGTGGGTATAAACTGATTAACAACAAACTATTTTTCAAGTCCATTTCAATAATATTGTTAATTTTGTTTTCAAAACTAATATCCAAGTACAATTTTCTAACAATCGGTTAACAGGTAATCTATTAACCACACTAAATTCAACCAGTTAATTATTAACACTAAAAAAATTAGACACAAATGATTTCCTTGTGAAGCATAACATTAAAAAAAAATCCATCCATAAGATTAAAATAAAAATTTCAAAATATACAAACACATCGCATAAATAAAAATAGAAAGTCGCAAAATTTCAATGTCAATACGATAAATAAATAAATAAATAAATAAATAAATATATATATATATATATATATATATATATATATATATATATATATATATATATATATATATATATATATATATATGATCTAATTTATCACTCATCAATATTTATGAGTGAATGATTTTTTATTATACAAGAAAATAAAAAATAATATAATTTAACATCAATGATATAAATGTGAATAATAAAATTAAAAGAAAAAAATCAATTTGTATCTGTTTCAACATTTACTTTTACTTGGGGCTTTTTTTTTTAATATTAATGTATTTTCAAAAAATAATTGGGACTTTTTTTTAATATTAATATATTTTTAATTATTTTTTTTTTAAAATACATTAATATTAAAAGATCTCCTTTTACTTCCATAATATAATAAGAACTACTTATATGTATATAGGTAAAATGGTAATTTCAATTAAAATGAAAAAAATTATTTCTATGAATTATATATATGAAAAATTATACCAAAGGTATAGTTAACCATTAACCAAACGTTAAATTCAATTCTAAATCTATTAAACGTCCACATCTAATTGAATTAGTCATCTAATAAATTCAATTCTAAATCTATTAAACGTCCACATCTAAATGAATTAGTCATCTAATCGGATTAGTTAGCCGCCCATGCCAATTTGAAATTAATTTTAAATTTTAATCACTGATTTAACATTTTTTTTTTGTTGAATCTTACCAATGACATATAATATTGGTCATTAATATATAAACTTTTACAATGATTACTTGGACAAATCAATATGACTTTTCAAGTACATATAGTACTTATAATTAATTATAGACCAATATTTATTATATTATCACCGGACCATAGGATATCTAGATAATATAGAATATTACGTGCTAAATGTTAATGATTAACATATATTTTATTACAATGAGAAAATACTTGTATGTTAATATGTATTTTTATTGCAAGTATATCATGATACTCATACGGTGATCAGCATATATGTAAATAGTGAAACAGGGCTAACATAATTAAAAGTGATATTTTATTATGCATGATATATTATATATTTGGTGTGACTAATAATATATTATATTTGTAATAATACAAGGAGAGATCGATATCTAGTATATTATCAAGTGTAAGATATAATTATGCTTTTTAGTCCAGTATAATTTAGATGGCATATAGTATTGACATATTATTATTACCAAATTATAGAAGTTATGGTTAATTATGATAATTAAGTATATTTTTCTTATGACCATAATATGATTATGATATAATAATGCAATAACATATTATTATGATAGGACGAGGAATATTAATCAATAAAATTAATATTCTTTAATTAGCATAAATATATTAAGCACTAGATTTTTGCATTTTAATTTTTGATCACCCGATGATAATAACTACAGTAACCTTTCAAAGAAAAAAAATTCTGGAAGGAAGATACCAAAAAAACAAAAACTGAGGAATACCCTTTAAGGGTAAAATAGTAATTTCGTACAAAATTGAGGGCAACAAGATACTTTTGGTCATTATATAAACTTATGAAAATTTTAAAGGTTCGAAAGGACAGTTAAATAAGGAACAAATGAGCTAAAATGACCTAACATAGGATTAGGTGGGGTCCATGCTGCTTAGAATAGGAGATACTCACAATTAGGGATAAAAAAAATAAAAAACATGATTAACTGTAAAATCGATTTAAAATTGAATCGATTTTTACGATTAATCGATTCGATAATTTGGTTATAATTTTTAATTTTTATATTTTTTAATTTTTACTTACTGTTTAGATTTTTAATTATCGGTTAATCGTTAAAACACGATTAATTGATTCATATATATATATATATATATATATATATATATTAGGGGTATATATGATTCGGTACAATTTGAAAATTTACAAATCTCCGTATTGTTTTAAAATTTCATATATTTTAAAAATTAAGTATTGGTATTATTTTGAAAATTCGGGACAATTCGATATAGTTCTATAAAAGTTCGGAACAATTCAGTATAGTCTTTTGGTACAAAATAATATAGTACAGTATAATTCGGTATTTCAGATAATTCAATATTTTTAAAATTTTATACAATAATAAATACAAATACAATTAAAATATCTCAACAACTATAATAAAATTTTAAGTCAAAATACATTACTTAAAAAGAAACATTCAACAATTTTCATCTGCATTATATTGATACTGATTTCAGAATTATGAGCAATATCTAAAAAAAACAGATTGTAAATCATTAGATCACAAAAAAAATATAAACATTAAATAGAAATTTTACAAAAATTTACCTAAAAATAATAATGACCCGATTCAAAATTTTCAAATTCTTTGATCGATGCCTCTGAAGTCAAAAGTGTAGCTGATCTCAATCAATTTTGACAACAAATGAGAATCTCGACTGTAATTTGAGTTAAAGAACTTATAATTTGTCTAAAGTCCTTCCTCCGATGCTAAAAGTTGATTTAGAAGCCACAGTCGAGTACTGAATAGCCAAGATATTTCTAGCAATTTGAGCCAAAATTGGATAATTTGGCTCATTTATCTTCCACCAACTCAAAATATAAAAATCAGAAGAATTTTTTACTGGTTTATCAATCAAATAAGTATCCAAATCTCCTTGAAATACAACTTGCTTTTTATTCTTATTTTTCAAAAATCACTCATCAATATCATCATCAATATCATTAGAATTAGGTTGTGGGACTGCAATTTAATTAACATTAACCTTTTTTAATTTTTATGTTCTTCTATCAGTCTATTCAAAGCAATTTTCACTTTAAAAACTAATTTCTCTGTCTCATTCTCACCATAAAAAGCTGTGTATTTTGAAACTAAAAATTTCATTTTAAATCTTGAATCCTCAGAGCAAATGAAAATTAAATAGTAGTGGAGTGATAAATTGATTAACTTACATGTCTATATAGATATTTATAAAGAAAATTAAATAGTAGTGAAGTGATATTAAAGATAGATTAAATTAAATATAAATTATTTTAGTTATATATTCATATTCATATTCATATTCATATAGATATAATAATTATTATGATAATTAAATTTTTATTCTTAATAATTAAAATATTTAGTTTAATTTATTAATTAATCATTATCTTAATTTTGAAGAATAGAAATTTAAATGAATAATTTAAGAATAAATAAAAAATTTAATGTATATTTATTCAATTACTCATATAGATATTGTGCAAAAATAAATCAATATTAGTTGATATTGAAAGAAAATGAAATTAGTTGCTAAGTTGATTATATACATATATAATTACATTAATTGGTAAAATTTTATTAATATAATAATTATATATAATTATGTTGTTAATTTGCACAGTCAATTACTCATATAGATATTATGCAAAAATAGATGAATACTAATTGAGTGATACTTTAAAAAAAAATTAACTGCTAAGGTGATTATATACGTATATAATCACACTAATTGATATAATTTCATTAATATAATAACTGTATATAATTGTATTATTAGTTTAAATACTCAAATACTCATATAGGTATTGTGCAAAAATAGATAAATGCTAGTTAAGTGATAATGAGAGTATATGTACTCATATTATGAGTACATTCCATCATTCATGATATAAAAGTAAATAAAATTAATTGAGAAGATAATTACATACTCATATAGTCATATAATTATATTAATTGATAAAATTTTATTATATACAATAACTATATATATAATCACATTATTGATTTACAACTCCATTACTTATATAGGTATTGTACAAAAATATATACATACTAGTTGGATGATACTAAAAATAAATGAAATTAATTCGTAAAATAATTATACACTCATATAATACATTAATTGATAATATTTCATTATATATAATAAATGTATTTAATTACATTATTAATTTAGATATTCATATAGGTATTGTCCTAAAAATAGATGGGTATTAGTTAATTGATACTCAAAATAAATTAAATTAATTGATAAACTACTCATGTGATAAATTATTTAACATAAATATCTATATGGATATTTATAAAGAAAATAACATAATAGTTAAGTGATATTAAAGATAGATTAAATTAAATACAAATTGTTTTAGTTATATATTTATATTCATATATATTGAATAATTATTATAATAATTAAATTTATATTCTTAATAATTAAAATATTTAGTTTAATTTATTAACTAATTATTATCTTAATTTGTGTATTAAATTATATAATGTAAATAATTATGAAGTTAAATTTATGTAGTACATACATAACAAAAATTATAAGTAATATTTATATATAAATTATTAATATTATATAATAATTAATAAATATCGGTTTTTTCAGTATAAGACAATTCGATACGGTTCAATTAGGTGATCGATCCAATTCTAGGTAAAATATGCAGATCTGTTCTAAATAAAATCAACGGTACAATTCGGTTCGGTTCTAATAAAAAAAATTAAAGGTACAGTTTGATTCTGGATTTTTTTATTCAGTATTTCGATTCGGTACAGAAAGATCCAGATCTGTGTACACCCCATATATATAAATTGAATTTTTTCTATTTCTCTCTAAAATTTATATAAAATAATACATTGAAATATATTTAAATTATATTTTTATTTTTTACCTTAATTTTTTATATTTTCTCATAAAATTAATATTATACCTTAAATTAAATTTATATTATATCATTTTCTTTAGTTATATAATAATATTTATAAATAGTATCCGGTTAACTTTTATATATATTACTTTTATCATATATCGGTATTCATATTTTACTTAATAATATTTAATAATATTTTATTATATTTTAGAATTTATATTATATTATTTAGTATTATTTAAATTTTTATTTGACTCATAATCAAGCATATTAATTTGCAATAAATATTAAATTTATTTTATAATATTAGATATTAATTTATAAAATGTAAATTTTGACTAGTAAATTATTTTTATTTTGTAATTTTTATTTTAAATTATTTTGCATATTTAAAATTAAATTGAATTTTTTTAATTTTTTAAAAATTTTATATTATAAATTTTAATGGTTAATTAAAAAATATTAATTAATTAAATTAAAAAATTAAAATTAATAAATTGATTACCTGAATATAATATATTAATAAATAATTAATAATTTTAAAAAATTAATATTAATAAATTGATTAATATTTTTATTTATAAATTAATTAATCAATTCATAGTTATCCGTGCTCAAAGCTACGAGGCCATTGCTGAATGTTTTCTATCAAAGTCCATGGCCGACAAATTTGAATTGCTCCATCATAATCCCTTTGGGTCTAACTTGAATTCTGATCCAAATACCAAATGTAATAATTGAGACTTTAATTGTCCCAAACAACTTGTAAATGACCAAATTACACGAGCTATGGTCTATGCAATGCATAGGCACGGATATGCATACCTATACCAGTATCAAGATGAATATAAAATTAATACGGTAATTTTTTAAAAAATATATGTATTCAATATAAAATTTATTATTTAAAAATTATATATAATTAATAATCATATTAAAAAGACTATAGAAGTTATAATTATAAGAATGAAAATTACAACGCTAAACACATTATCAATTTATAGCAAAACATGTGTCATTATCATTGTAAGCTATCTATAGCTTTGCATAAAAGAAACAAACTGCCACTATACCTATATATACTACCTGCACAATTAATTACCAAGTTAGTTGAACTAACCCTCCAGCACAATTTGTCACTAAATTAAAGATGCTACTTCGATATATTAATAGTGTCAATATCTTCATCTCCCTAACCATCACTACAAAAAAGAAGAGTTTCCATGTTAGGTTCATCAAGAGAAAGAGATTCAATTTCAAGAATACCAACACAATCATCAAATGGTTGCCATTCATCACCACTAATGTCCCACATTTTACTTGTACCTACATTATATTTTTCAATCTTCCTTGATATAAGGCTAAGATTATAATGAACATAAAACAAATCTTCAACTATTTTTGGATTGATCTTGCTTCTTTTCGTGGAGTGAAATGAGTAAGTACTGCGATTCCTTTCACAATAAGATGAGGAGCCTGGTTGACAAAGTAACTTTAATACAATAGCTTGAAGAAAAAGGGGCTGAAGCTCCATACAGCATCCACCATTCCCTGGGTTCCAATGGTCATCTATGTCATCTGGGTTCCAATTGTCACACAGGAGCATTGCTAGAGATAATTTGTACTACATTGCTTTGCCCAAACTCATTAAGGGTTTGCAATCGAGTCAGCAATATAATGTTTATCTTTTCACTGTCCAGAAGCATTAATAGCATTAAAAAATACTAGATTTTCATCACATGCAGCCATACAATTGATTAACGGTCTTCTTTGTATATCTGTCCAACCATTAGTGATTATAGAAACTCCCTTCTCAAACCACGAGTCCTTTACAAGCTAAAATAGCCTCTATATATTTGATCTTTGTTTTTATAACAGAGTAGTTCTTAAAAAATTATAACCAGAGGGAAGAAAACCAGAAATACTAGTGTTTGCAGCATATGTAAATGCACTAACATAATATGGATTCCTAGCAACATTAAAAGACAATCCATATGCATAAAATGACCTTGCTATTTCAAATACAAGATGCTGCATACATTCCAAATTAAAAGCCTTTAATTTCTAATTGCACTATCACTAGCTCTTATTTTCCTAATATTTGTATTAGGAAAATGGGTGGTTTTCCACTTGTGGTACCACTAGGTAAAGGTTCTTCCTTTGGTTTAGTTTTTTGAGCTTGTTCATCAACCAATCTTTATTGAATTGAACAGTTTAAATGCCTTGTGCATCTACTGTTGGTCCCAAAGACACACAAGAGGGGGTGAATTGGGTATCTAACAATTTTTCAAAATAAGTTCTGGTAGAGCAAAATGAGAAATTTTTAAGAGAAGATCTAAACGTAATGAACAGCTCTAAAAATTTCAAAACCTTTTTCAAAACAAATTCGGTTTGCAGAGATTAGAAAATATTTTAAAACAGATTTTTAACAAACGTGTTTTAGTAAAATAATTTTCTTTAGCAAAGCAGTTCTGTCAAAGCAATTTTAAAAGCAGAATAGAGAAGAGTAGAGAAGTAGAGATAGATCAACACAACAATTTATCGTGGTTTGGCCTCTACGCTTACATCCACTTTTCAAGACACCGTCTTGAGTTTTTCTCTCCACTAACAACTCTTTTCACGGGCAAGAGTTAAAGCCAATATACAATTCTAGTATATTCTACCCATAACTTTTTTTTTTCAAGAAAAAGATGTAAAAACTTACTAGAATTTCTAAGGTTCTAGCCAACCCTTCCTCACAACTTAATAGAATTGTTCCTTACAAATGATTACAACAAAAATGCTATAATCTAATTAAGGAGAATGATAATGTATGAAGTGCAAAATGTGAAAAGTTGATTAGAAAAAGTGTAAGTTTTGTATCAAAAGAGATAAAATGATTTTCCAACTTTTATGTCTTTTAAAGACTCCAACTAACTTGTATTTATAGCCAAAAATCAATTGTAGCCATTAGAACTAGCAGTTATAGAAAAGACAGACTATTGAAAAATTGAAATTAGCCGTTATTTTTGTCTTTTAGCGAGAGATAGAACAGATAGTTCTGGTGAATTGTTCTATTAGACTAGAGCAGAAAAATATTTTCTGGAACCTGTTTTGGTAAAAACTCATAGTGATTTTTAAAAGTAATTTTTGACTAGATTAATCTTTAAAACCAATTTTAAAGCTTTAGAAAACTTTTTTAATGCATGAATATGAATATGAAACTCCTCAAAAGATTTTACAAAAAATAGTATCCTAACTTCTTGGATTCTCCATGTTGAGGTTCCTTCATGCATTAGACTTTGAGCTTTGCTGGAAAGGACTTTATACATAATAAAGAGAATATGAAATAGAACACACTTTAAATAGAATTTTAAAAAAGTTTATTTAAGGTTTGATTATCATCAAAACCAAGATGTAGCCTTTAGCCAACAATCTTCCATTTTTTGATGATGACAAAACCTTGATAAACTTAGTTAAAAGCCTATCTAGGTTAGTTAACATATGCTCCCTCTTACTATATACCCGAGGGATGTATAGATATAATCCCCAAAAAAACACAAATAAAACAATTAAAATATCCTGCAATATATCAAGTCAGAATAGATCAAAAATGTTCTAAGGCAGTTCTGTTATATAACAGATCTCCATCAGAATTGTTGTCATAAGATCATAGCAGAAAATATCAAGAAAAGCATATAATCATCAATCATTGAAAATAAGCGAAGTTCTAATCAATCATAAAAAAATCTAAGTTTATATGTCTCCCCCTTTTTGTCATCAACACAGAATACCCAAAAAATATATAAACAATACAAAATATTCAACAAAACATAGAAGGTACCAAACACAAGTGAAATAGTTAAAAGGTAGGACGAGATGCAGCATGCTTACGAAAAAACTCTGCAATCTTGATGTGAGTAGAGTGAATATTGGCTAAGTCTTGCTGTAATGCCTCAAAATAGTGAGCCAATTCAGTGTTAAGATGTGCTAACTCAGAGGGAAGAACAAAATCCACTGATGGCTGAAGAGAAGCATTTGAAGCAGCTGGGGGTTCTAGAGTAGAAGCGAGAACAGGAGCAGGTTGGTTGGTGTGAATGGCCTGTGTGGCTTCAGGAATTAAGTCCACCGTTGCTTTAGAAAAAGAACCAGTAGGGATAGGGTCTGCAAGAGGAGAAGTGTCATGTAGAGTGCTAGAAGGAGTAAAACTTGCCTTATCATCAGAATTGTGCTGTTCTACTGCATCAGGATAAAGGGGTTCTACTGCGACTTGTTCAGACTTAAAAGAAGCAGCATCATCTGCAGCTTGTTCTATATAGACTAGCGCTTCATCAACGAGTTCTGCATCAATCATTTCTTCTTTAACCTCCTTGTCATGTGCATATTCACTTTATGCAAATCCAGATGCAGTTCCAGAGGACTCAAAATCAGGTTTGGCACCACTGGCTTCGTTTTCCTCCTCAATCTCCTCTATAGAGTCTTGAATGTGCTTCTTACTCTCAGAAAGCATAGGATTAATGGGCGCTTCTTTCAGAATAGTAGACACCTGTTTGACTCAGGAGATAGTAATTGAAGCAAAGCATTTACCTTTTGCGAAGGAAAGACAGTTGAGATTGCAAGGGGCTAGGTAGAGACAGTAGGAGAGGAGGACTCAATATGAACATCTAATTTTTTGGAGGCAGGATGCTGAACAGAGTTTGTGACTTTGCGTTTTCCAAATTTTTTACTTCGTTTTTCTAACTCCTCAAAAAATTTATCTAAAATACAATGTGATTTCTGGAGCGGTTGCCTTGTTTCCTTTCACAAATATAGGGTCCAAAACTCAAAGAGTTTGTTCAACAACAGGACATAAGGCATGTGGGTTTTAGACTTTTCCTCACACATAATGGTCATCAGCAAATAAGGAAGATTAATTTTCATGTCATGTAAGAAATTCCAAATAATACAGTCATCAATAGAAGAGAGAAAGGTGACACTCCTTGATCTAGGAATCATATAATCACAAATGAACTTGTGAAGAGCCCGAAATTTTGGTAGCATGTATGTTGAAGTAAAATCTTTAGGCAAAGTTACAAAATCAGAAGTATCTCGCAGAAATTTCTCCTTATTGAATTTTTTAATGACAGAAGTTCCTAACTTTCTATCCATCTGAGTCCCAACACAAGGAAGAGAGAAGGCTTTGCCAATAATTTCAGGGGTAACATCAAGCTTGTAATTTTTTAGGACAATAGTGAACCCGTTTTCAGTGATATTATCAATGGAAGTGTAAAAAGAACGTACTAAATCAGGATAGAAAAAATCTGAGGCATATGTGAAAAATGGAAGCCATTTTTTCCTTTTAATCCATGTTGCCAAATCGGGAACAAATTTCACCATTGTTACCTAATCGATAGTCTTAGGAGGAAGAATCATGTCTTTCAAAAAACTAATTTGAACCTTTTTTCTTTTGGACTACAAATCATCAGATTTTATGGACGATTTTTGCTTTGAATAGCTCACTATGGCAGATGTTGGGGACTGGTCCTCTGCGATTTCAGGTGAATCATCACGCTATGGATGTCTCTGAGCAGTCTTTTTCACTCTTGCCATTTTCAAATGATTGAAGAAATGTTTTAGGTGTTAGGGTTTCAAGGTAAGAAGAAAGAGAAATTTTTTGGGGAAGGAGATGTGGAAAATGAAGAGGGTGCCAGTTACAATAAAAAATAAAAGCGTCAGTTTCCAAGAAAAATAAGGATTTATGCATTTAATGAAAAGAATGATGTGATAAGACACACCTTTTTGAATTTGAACATATCTCTTCCCAAAGAGATAATTGACACATTTTGAATTTCAATTTAGTTTTCATGAAATAAGGTGGTAACCTACAGTGGAAAAAAATTGATTCGCAGGTGGGAAGAAGGAGACAGTCAAATACCCAATTTATCTTTATCAGCTCAAATAAAATAGGAATAAAATTAGGATGAATTTGCCTTTTCAATACAAATAAAGAACCAGTCAAACACGGAAGATTACTTTTTTGACATGCAATCTGATAAGTCTAATTAATATCATACTCATAATAGAACACGAAACTATTCTACTTAAATATTAGAACACGTGATAGAATTATATCAGAAAGGAACAAGTATTCTAATGAAAAATTATTACCTTAGCAGATTACCTACTCATCAACAGTGCCCATACCAAGCTTTCTTATAATTTGATAGAATTGATCTTCCTTTAGGGGTTTTGCGAAGATATTAGCTAGTTATTGTTTTATTAGAACAAATTCTAGTACAATATCACCACGTTGAACATGATCTCTGATTAAGTGATGTCTAATTTCTATATGCTTAGTTTTGAAATGCAAAATAGGATTTTTAGTTAAATTTATTGCACAGTGTTGTCACAAAAAATTGGAATTTGATCAAACTCTATTCCATAATTTTTTATTGCTATTGAATCCATAGAACTTGTGCAACACTTCCTCCAGCTGCAATGTATTATGCTTCTGCTGTAGACAGAGCCACCAAATTTTGTTTTCTGCTAGACCATGTAATTAGAGAATGTCTAAGAAAATGACAGGCACCAGAAGTACTTTTTCTATCAATTCTGCACCCAACATAATCTGCATCAGAATAACCTATTAGATCAATAGAATTTGCTTTTGGATACCATAACCCTAGTTCTGGAGTTCCCACTAAATATCTTAGTATTCTCTTTACTGAAGTAAATGTGACTCTTTTGATTGGAACCTTACACACAGACACACACTGAAATGTATATTTGGTTTACTTGCTATTAAGTAAAGCAGAGATCCGATCATGCCTCTATAATTCTTTTCATCCACATTTCTGCCTTTTTCATCTGTCATAGAAGTACTTGATGATTTTGCATCTGTCATTTTAAACTTTTTGATCAACTCATTTGTATATATAATTTGACTAATGAAAATTCCACTCTTACATTGCTTAATTTGTAAACCTAAGAAGAACGTAAGTTCACCCATCAAACTCATTTATAATTCCTGCTTCATAATAGATTCAAACGCTTTGCACATAGTTATATTAGTTGAACTAAATATGATATCATCAACATAAATTTGTACAATCAAAATGTGAGATGAATGATGTTTTGTACATAATGTATTATCAACTTTTCCTCTCTTAAAACCATGAACAAGAAGAAAACAACTCAATCTTTCATACTAAGCTCTTGAGTCTTGTTTTAAACCATATAAATCCTTTTTGAGTTTATAAACAAAATTTTGATGTTCTTGACTTTCAAAACCAGAAGGTTGTGCCACATATACCTCCTCATTTAAGATTCCATTTAGAAAAGCAATTTTTACATCCATTTGAAATAATTTAAAATTTCTAAAATATGCATATGCACATAAAATTCTAATTGCTTCTAATCTAGCTACTAGTGCAAAAGTTTCATCGAAATCGATACCTTCCTCTTGATTGTAGCCTTGAGCAACTAGTCTTGCTTTGTTCCTCATTACATTACCTTGTTCATCAAGCTTATTTCTAAATATCCATTTAGTACCAATAATAGAACAATTTAAAGGTTTAGGAACTAAATTCCAAACTTTATTTCTCTCAAATTGATTTAATTCTTCTTGCATAGAAAGAATCTAATTTTCATCATTTTGAGCATCCATGAAATTTTTTGGTTCTAATTGAGAAATAAAAGCTACATTACCACAATATTCTCTCATTGCTCTTCTAGTCATCATTCTTTGTGATGGTTCTATCAGTAAATCTTCCTTTGGGTGATGCTTGTAAAATTTCCAGTCTCTTGGTAGTTCTACAGCTAGTTGTTTTGCCAAATTATCAGTAGGTCGTTCTACTTGACTTTATGGATGTTGACCTGTAGATTTTTTTGATGACTGATCTGCTTCTCGATTATCAGATCTATCAAACTGATCTATTTATTGATCTGGTAGATTTCCTGTCTGATTATTTTTGCCATTTTATTTATTTGAGTCCCTTTTCTCTATATCTATATCATCATCAGAATAACTCCGTTCTCCAGAGTTTAAGTTAGTAGAATCAATTTAACATTTATAGATTCTTCTACCACTAAAGTTCTTCTATTAAACACTCTATAGGCTTTATTGTTTAAAGAGTAACCAAGAAAAATACCTTCATCAGATTTTGCATCAAATTTACTTAAATTAATTTTATCATTGAAAATAAAACACTTACAACTAAAAGGTTGAAAGTAGCTGATGTTAGGTTTTTTCCTTTTCCAAATTTCATATGGTGTCTTGTTTAGAATTGATATGATTACAGTTCTGTTCAGAATGTAACACGCAGTATTTACTACTTCTGCCCAAAAGTACTTTGGAAGACTATTTTCATTGATCATTGTTCTGGCCATCTCTTGAAGAGTTATGTTCTTTCTCTCTACTACACCATTCTATTGAGGTGTTCTGGGAACTGAAAAGCTATGATGAATTTCAAATTTGCTACAGTACTCCTCAAAATACTTGTTTTTGAATTCTCCTCCTTGATCACTTCTTATACTTGTATCATGTACCCTTTCTCATTCTGTACCTTTTTACTCAATTTTTCAAATGCCTTAAATGCTTTACTTTTATGAGCAAGAAATAAAGTCCAAGAAAATCTTGTATAATCATCTACAATTATAAATATATAAGCCTTTCCACCAATACTTGTAGGACTTATAGGTCCAAACAAATCTAGGTGTAAAAGTTCCAAAGCTTTCTTGGATGATATTTCTCCTTTCAATCTATTTGATGTTCTAGTCTGTTTTCTTAGTTGGCAATCCTTTAACAAGATTTTTCCTAGCAAGTTTTTCTATTGTATGAATGCTTGCATGCCCAAGTTTCTTATGCCAAAGTATACTTAAATTTTCTTTAGTTATCAAGCATTTCATATCACTTTTCTGTAGTTCATCCATATTGACTTGATAAATATTACCCGATCTGTGTCCAGTAAGAACTATCTGTTCTATTCCGACTTCCTCTACTCTGCAGTGATCTATTTCAAAAATCACTCTATTGTTTCTGTCGCATATTTGGCTGATACTTAACAAGTTGAACTTTAATCCATCAACAAGTGAAACATCCTCTATTTTTGGATCAGAATCGATTGTCCCAATTCCAATTATTTAACCTTTTCTGTTATCACCAAAACTAACCTTTCTACCATCTCTTATGGCCAAGTTTGAGAACATTGATCCGTTCCCTGTCATATGCCTAGAACATCCACTGTCAAAATACCATTTGTCTGATTTTGAGCTTCTGAGGCAAATCTGTAAATGAATTATACATATTTAGGTACCCAATTTTTCTTGGATCCTCGAGGGTTAGTTTCAACATTCATACTATTTTTCATAACCCATTTTTGTTTTCCATTACTAACATTTTTCTTATAATAACAGAATTTAGACACATGTCCTTTTCTGTTGCAATAAAAACAAGTTACATAATTGTTATGGTGAGAATAAGCATTTTTATAGTCCCATTTTCGGTAGTAATTCCTTTTAAAATTATTATGAATTTTTGATGTATCAGCATGCAATCTTTGATTTTCTTTTTCATTATATTCACAAAAATTTATCATTATATTTTTCTTGTAATGCAACGAATTTCTTTTCATGATCTAAATATTCATTTTTTACACCAATTTCACTTTGCTTTACCACTTCAAATTTTTCTCTTAAAATATCATGCTCTTTTATCAATGCAATATGATTTATTTTTAGCATACAATATTTATGATGCATTTCTTTAAAAAAATAAGCATATTTTCAATTTCATTTCCATTTACATCAGATTTAGATTCAGAACACGTTACCTCATCTGATTCATCTTTATTGTCTGTTTGACCTCTGATCTGTTCACTGGAACAATGATTTTTCTGATATGTTTCAATAGCAGCACGTTGTTCTTCACCATCAGAAATTGCCATCAAACCAGCTTCTTCTGAATCTTCTTCTGATTCTTCAATGCTGATGCTAGAGTCTTCACTATTGCTCCACATTACTTTCATGTCTTTCTTTTTGTATCTTTTCTCCTTTTTCCTCAGATTTGGACATTTTGATTTAATATGCCTAGATTTTTTACATTCATAACACACAATTTCTCCAGAGAATTTGGAAGGATTTTCTAATTTTTGTTGTGTGTATTTGTGCGGTTACCGTTTGTTGAATTTCTTTTCTCTTTTGTGCATCTTCTTGAATTTCTTTATGATAAGTGATATTTCATCATCTCCGGTTGAATAATCACTCCCATATTCAGCTTTGAGAGCAATTGCTTTTAATTTTCTTTCAACATCTTTTGACTTAATATATAATTCATGGGAAATAAGAGAGCCATAAACAGTATCAAAATTAAAAGTTTTGTTATTGTAAATCGGGGCTTATCCGCTGGGTTTTGTTATTGTAAGAGTTTGATGTTGAGATAAAGGATAAGAAAGGAGCTGAGAATTTTGTAACTGATCATCTATCTAAATTAGATCATGCTAACATTGAACAAGGAGTAATTGCTAATTTATTTCTCGATGAACATATTTATGCTTTATATACGTATTAAAATTCTATTCCTATATGCTAATAAAGCCAATTTCCTTGCAGGAGTATATCTTCCTAAAGATTTCACTTGGCAACAAAAGACAAAGCTTCAAGTAGATGCCAAGCAATATCTTTGGGATGATCCATACCTCATCAAGATTTGTCTGGATCAAGTGCTTAGATGATGCATTTCAAAAGAGGAATAAGTAGATATAATGCAACACTGCCATGGAGGAGAAGTTGGAGGTCATTATGGGCCTAAATGTACGGTACAGAAAATTCTTCAATCAGGTTTCTTCTAGCCTACTTTATTTCAAGATGTTAAGTCTTTTATTGAGCTTTGTGATAGATGTCAATGTGTAGGTAACATTTATAAAAAGGATGAAATGCCTATAAATAATATGTTAGAGGTAGAAATTTTTGATGTTTGGGGAATAAATTTTATGGGACCATTTCCAAATTCATTTTCTTTTGAATACATTTTGGTAGTTATGGATTATGTTAGTAAATGGGTAAAAGAAATAGCCACTAAAACTTGTGATACTAGAGTCATGCTTGAATTTATTAGGAAAAACATTTTCACTAGGTTTAGAGCACTAACGGCTATTATAAGTGATGGAGGCAAACACTTTGTTGAACATCAATTTCGAACCTTGCTTCAAAGATTTGGTGTCAACCATAAGATAACTATCCCATACCATCCTCAGACGAATGGACAAGTAGAGGTTCTAACAGGGAACTGAAATCAACCTTAGAAAATACAGTGAATAACTATAGGAAAGATTGGTCCCAAAGGTTAAATGAGGCTTTTAGGCCTATAGAACCGCATTTAAGACCCCTATCAGGATGTCTCCTTATCAAATAGTCTTTGGAAAAGCATGTCACCTTCTGGTTGAATTAGAACATAAAGCATATTGAGCTACAAAATTCCTTAACTTTGATTTGAGAAGTGTAGGAGAAAAGAGGACATTGTAGCTCAATGAACTTGAAGAAATTCGACAATGGTCATATGAAAATGCAGCCATCTACAAAGTAAAAATGAAGCATTAGCATGATAAGCATTTAACGGTCAAAGACATTGCTCCAAATATTTCGGTGAAATTATATAATAGTC
Organism: Excoecaria agallocha; assembly: GCA_037975025.1. Classification (NCBI taxonomy): domain Eukaryota; kingdom Viridiplantae; phylum Streptophyta; class Magnoliopsida; order Malpighiales; family Euphorbiaceae; genus Excoecaria; species Excoecaria agallocha. The sequence goes on along the minus strand of JBBPFJ010000664.1, from coordinate 32,700 downwards.
GTTTATGCATGTTTCCAGGAAAGCTAAAATCCAAATGGCTAGGGCCTTATCAATTCTTGTCAAGCAATAATTTTAGAGTTGTGGCCATAAAAATCCAAGGGATAAACGTGAATATATGGTGAACAGTCATTAGCTCAAACTATATAAAAATAGACAACATGAGGTTGCTGAGGCAAACATGGTGCTTCGGAACTACTAAAATCGGTTTGAAAGTTTAGTTGAGGACTTTTAAATTCAGAACTGCAAATCTTTTCATTTTTTGTTTATACATTTTAATTGTTATGTATTTTTAGTTGGTTTAAGTTTCGTTAGTTTAGATTCATGAATTAAATAATTGCAGAATTGAATATGAAAGATTAGGGAATTTAAGGGTGTCAGATACAGAAGTTTGAAGTAGTTTATCAATTTTGATCATACTGAGTTACTTAGACTTCATCAGAAAATTTTTTGTGAAAGTAATGTTCATGCTTTAACAAGAGAAAGAACTATTTTTGAAGGAAAATAAAGTATAGAAGTCATGGAGGTGCAAGGGAAAATTTAGAAGTGAATTTAGGGAATTTAAGAATAAAATAAAGAAAATTTTAAATTCAAAAAAAATTTGGAGCTCAGAGGCCCTACGCTCTCCCTCACACAAGGCTAGTCCCTACCTGTGCTCCCTCTCACTTTGCTATCCCTACCTACGCTCCTTTGTGCACCATGCCATCCCTACCTATATTGGTGCAAGCTATTACCCCTTCTTCTACACGGCCGAGCATGGCCAGGTATTTATGCCTGCGCGGTCGTGCATCCCTCCATTGCACTATGTTTTTTCTTTTTCTTCTACACTTTCTATTTTATGTTATTTATTTCTTTCTTCACACCACCGCCCCCGCATATCCCAGGTAAAGATTAATTGCACCACCTCGCATCCAGTCTCCCTTACTGCCATCTTTATTTTTTCTTACCACCACACCCTTACCCCCTCTTCTCTTCTTTCCTTCTTCTTCTTCTTCACCCTCTCTTTTTTTTCTTTTTCTTTACACATATTCCTTTCTCTTTTTCATCATTTTCACACACTTCACTACATTCTCTTGCTCAAATCTGCCTGAAATTATTTTCAAGTAAGTGCTTTGTGTTTTTCTTTTTAATTTGCACATTTCTTTTCATTTAAAGATTTCACTTGGTATGGATATGTTACACATTTAAGGTGCTTTTCAACATCACATTTGTGCTTTAAGTTTAATTCTTTTTTAATGATCGGTCACTAGCTAGTTACCATGTTTCGTTGTGTTGCTTGGTGAAAATTTTGGTGATCATATTCCTTGAAATTGCTCTCCATTTTGCCTATTGAACATATGCACACCAGCTGTTCGATAAAATGCCCAAGTAACTTTATTCATTGAATTGTGCTTTCTCATTTATCATGATTGGCATACATTTTGACTTATGCTTTAATTAGTTACTTCTCTATTGTCAATAATGCTTATTGATGCATATCTTACCATTACATTCTTGTAACTAATTTTCATTGTAGATGCTTTGTTTCCTTGATTCTTTTGACATAATTTTTAATTTATAATTACCTATTGTTTATGGTTATTACTTGGCATATTGTTCCATCTTCACATTCCTTTTGTGTGCTCATCAAATTATTTTTCATGACATCAATTGGCCATGATCATATATTCCTAATGTGTTTTTCTTCTATCAGTCACATTACTCATTCCTCGTTATTCTTGTTTTTCAGTGGCACCTAAGAAGGTTAAGCATTCGGAAGCTTCAAGTTCCTCTGGTATATACATCCCATCCTATGTTGACAAAGCCAAAACTACTAAGTTTGAATATTTCAATGCCTCCACTTATGTATAGCCAGCATATCTCAGTCAATTTTTTCTTAATATTCCTACTGAAAACCTATGAAATGAGGTGCTACCTTTGATTCAACATATTGGTTAGGAGAAGTTTTTTATCACAAGCCTAAAGTTTATCCCAACCTTGCTCGTGATATCTTGTACTCATTTAAGTGCTATTTTAAGGGAGATAGTCATAATACTGATACAGTAGGTTTTAAACTTGGGAATAAATGATACTTTATGACTTTCAAGCAATTTTTTGAACATTTAGGATTCTTACCAGATGCTTTAATTATCTGATGCCTTTGCTGAGGAAAATTGGGAGTAAATCCGAGATCCACTAAATCTTGAGCCATGGAAAGGAGGAAGATGTAAAGTTCATGCTTAAAGGATCATGCTTTGCAAATCATTCATCGACTTTTAATTAAAAGTGTTTATAATTGTCTGACTAACCTTAGTGCAGTTAATGCCTCACAAAGTATGCTTATTCGTTGTATACTCGATCGTATTTTCATTAATGGTGCTTTGATTATAGCATAGAGGATAAAGGAATTATAGAAGATGCCATCTAATGTTCATATCATCTCTATTGGTTGGATTGCTACAGTTCTAGCAGAGGCAGTCGCTCACCCCACCTTGGGCGATCCACTTGAAAGGGACATGTCGTGCATTGACAATGTCATCTTGAAATGAATGAAGTTCCTGTTGCCTAGGCCACGTTGTCATTGGACAATAAGTGAATAGTATTTATAGGAAAATGGCATTCATTTTAATGAGCTTCAGGATGCACAGCAGGTAGATGGCGCAGCTCAGGCAAAAAATCCACCAACAGATGATACAGTTACACCTGAGATAGAGACTCATCTTAACTAGTTGAGTAGTCGGTTGGATTCCTAATAGACACATTTTGATAGGATGCAAGGTAGAATTAAGACCATACAAGACACTATTTTGGAAGTTAACCAGACTTTAGAAACATTTATGCATGACTTTTGGAGATGCTACCCACCACCTTCACCTCTATCGTCTTAGTTCATTCTACATTTGCTATGGATAACAAACTTTTAGGAAGGGGGTAGAGCTTAGTAAGCTTAATTTTGTTCAAGAAGTAAACACATCTTACCCTCACTTTATTTCATGAATCTGTTTTTTTTATTTTAATATTTTTATTTGTTTTTGTATTTTAGTTTGACATTCTGTGTTTAGGATATTACTAGAGTAACTTTGAATGGTAGTTTTAGTTTCTCTGTTTTTAAAGTTTGTAAGGCTTGTTAGAAACACAATGTAGTTCAAGATTATCACTTAGTTTGCATAAAAATATAGTTTGGCCTAGTTTTTCCTCGAAATTTTAAACATATTGAACTTGAATTTTAGAATGTACTAGTTATAATCTTTGATTAGCAGTAGAACAAGTATGTTGTTTAATAAATCTCTAGCTAATTTAATTTTCAACTTGATTAATATCTGTTAGTTTTTATCTTTTTAAAACACTTAATACCAGTTTTTGTTACTTAGAAAAACCAATGCTACGAAATATTAAAGTATGGAATTTTAAAACACTAGAACCTTCCTCATCACCCTTCAAAGTGTAAAAGCAACTCAAGCAACTTAGAAAGTGATCTAGGAAAAATTTTCTTGTTAATCTTATAAAAATACTGTTTTCCTACCTTTTTGATATATTTATCCTTTATTAGCCAATTAGAACCTAATGGGGTATGCTTAATGCGTGTCATATGTTTGTTCTTATTGCACTCATATGTTAACCATGTAGCCTAAAAAGCTTTTATCTTCCCTTCTAGAATTGGCCACTCTAGGATTGGATGGATTAGTAGGAATTAGGTATCTTGATGGAAGTAGTAAGACATTTTTTTATCTTATTGTCAAGGGCTATTGTTGAAGTCAAGTAAATAGTAAAATTTTACCTTGTGATTACCCATGGTATAATTGTATTGCCAACAACAATGTTAGTGTGAAAAAAAAGAGAAAAAGAAAAAGAAATATTGTAATAAGCTAGCATATATGGTAAAAATCTTAAGTATGGGGTATTTTACAAGGGAAATCAATTATGACTTCTTTTAAATAAGGTATGAGTTGTGAAATTAAGAGACTTTTAGTAGTTTTCTCTCATAAGAGCTTTGAATTGTGAAGGGTTGGGAAAGTTTGGCTAAATTATTTTTTGCTTAAGTTAATGGGACGAAAAGTTAGAATTATTAGTCTATTTTATCTTAGAGTGGTTATTTTTGTTATTGATCTTTTATCCATTCTTTGATAACCAATACCTTAGCCCCATTACAACCTTTAAAAGACCTAAGTGATTTTAAGTTTTATTTTGAATTGTTTAGTAGAGATGACCTTCGGGTTCCGATGCTAAAGGAGAGGCCTATGGTGTTTCTAGAGTTTCAAGCGAGAAACCATTTGTATGCATATGTGTACATTCATTCTAAAGCTTTTCTATGTATTTGCATTGGTGTTTTGATTTAAAAAATGCTTAAAATATTTTGGTCTTGCACACACATAAGAAAACTAACTTATATTGTCTTAATTGAATTTATTCTAGTTAGAAATTTTATTAGGTGCTCTTGTTAATTATTAAGTTTGGTTTTGAAATGCATGATTCTTTATTCGAGTTTGATTATTTAGAGGAGTTGGATTGTTTTAATTTTCTCGAGGGCGAGCAAAGTTTAAGTGTGGGGTATTTGCTAGTAATGAATTATATGATGTTTTTAGTATGATTTTAGGTGTTTTATTGAATTTATTTAGCTTTAGTTTGGTTGAATTCTATTTTAAATGTTTAAATTTATGTTTTAATGGCAAATTATAAATTTTTCTATTTTTCAGGGCCTAATTGAAGGAAAAAGGACTTAATTGCAAGAAATGAAACGTTATGTGTCAAATTCATAATTTTAAGGAATTGAAGCAAGAAAAATCAATGTTTAGTATAGAGATGTTTAACACTGCCATGCATGAAGTTTTAAATGGCTGCATATGAAGAAAATTAGGAAAATGAACTATAGTTAAAGAATTACGAATGATGCAGTGGGATCCTACTTGGCCGTGCAAAGGAAGAGTAAATTCCTTGCGTGGTCGTGCATTACATAAATTTTCTATGTAGGGTTGTGCATAGGAAGGCCAAAATCCTTACTTGGCCATGCAATCCCAGTGAGACTTCAATGCATAGCAGTGCATCATTTTAGCCTCAGTTTACTTGGTCATGCATCAAGAGTCCACTTTGACGATATTTCCTAATTAAACAAAGTTCTTTTCCTACTCTAATTCAGGAAGCTTTAGAAGTCAATATTCCTTGTTTTTGGCTATAAATAGTTGACAAGAACACTAGAACAACATCATCAAGTAGGAGAATCATCAACATCAACTTTTTAACTTAGCTAGTTTAGTCTTACATTCTTTAGTTTTTTCTATAGTTGTGAGGAACAAAACCAAAGAGTTGGAGGATTTCTTTGATTTTTCTATATAAGTTGATTAAGGGATTTCTGTAACTCTTTATTTTTTATTCTTCTCACTAGTTTAGATTTAAGTTTCAACATGAGTAGTGAGTAGTTTCTTTACTTTTGCTAAAAGATCTTGAAGCCTTAATTTGTATTGTGATGACTTGATTGAGTTTTAATTTCAATATTAGTTGATTATTTCTTGGTTTTAAGCATATTTTTATATTTGATTGTGTTAAAACTAATTGTTGGTTTATTGGTTTAATAATTGAAAAATTGGATTAGGCACTATCACTGATTTGCATGTTCTTAGGTTAATTTTTATTATCTATGCATGATTATTTTCTGAATTTGAGATGATTATGTGTTGATAATATTAGTTAAGACTAAGAGAGGAGGAATTAAGAAAAAATTGAAGTTGAAGTTTTTGTAAAAGAATTCAATGAATATTTAGGAATATCAACTAGATTTTTATGCTAAGTGTTAAATTATTCCTAAACGAGAATTTGCTGCTTAAGATATTCTTGATTCAAGGTATCAGGCTTTATTTCATCTAGTTTTGTCCATAATCATTGATATTTCTAACCGGATTTAAGTCGTTGCATTATAAATTAAGGTGGATAGTCCTTTAGTGAAAGTTATTTTAATATTGATTTTTTCCAAATTTGTTTACTTGCTTTGCTTTAGGATCCAGTTTAGTTACGTTAATTATTTATTAGTTGTTTAATTTTCTGTTTTTATTAAGTTTCAAAAAATCATAACCTCTATGATTTTTATTCTCTCTTTTACATACAAACTTCATTTTAAAAATTCAACATTCTTTCATGCAAACATAAGTTTCCCTTGGATTCGATATTTGGGGTATTAATCTATATTTTCCTATATTACTAGCTGATCTAATACACTTGTTAGAAGTCAGTTAGTCACCAAGGATCTTGGTAGCAATTATCTGATAGTTAGTCCTCACATTTTTCAGTCCAAATGGCATAACCTTATATGAATAAGCTCCCCATTCGGTAATGAAAGTTGTCTTCACCCTATCTATTATCTTGTTTAGGAACTAATTATACCCTACGTACCTATCAACAAAACTGTATATCATGCATTTTGTTGCATTATCGACCAACAAGTCTATATCAGGGAGTGGAAAATCATCCTTTGAGCAAGCTTTATTTAAATCTCAATAATCTATAAAATACCTTTCCATCTTTCTTAGCAATGGGAACAACAATGGCTAGCCAAGTGGGGTACTGGACCCATGAACTTTGCTTCAATATGTCTTTTCACTTCTTTTTCACCTTTTTTGCCCATTTTGACATGAGTCTTCAAAGCATCTACTTTACTGGCTTGTTATCTGGATACGTTGAAATGGCATGTTCTGCAACAACTTTTTCAATCCCCGGTATGTCTTCATAGGTCGAGGCAAATACTTTTTCATAATTTTTCAATATTCTTTTGAATTTTATTCTCTCTTCAAGAGTTATGTTGGATGCAATCCAGATCTCTTTAGGATTATCTTAGGTTCCGAGATTAAATAGAGTAGTGTTTGTTGAATTAATGTCAAATATAAATGAGTTATGATTATGGTCATACATGATGTAATCATATAAGATATCACGCAAATAAGCAAATTTATTCATCTTATTAACTCGAGAAGAAAAAGGTACATCATTAAAAATAAGTCAGGAATATAAATTACATTAGTAAAAGCTTCATCTTCCAAATTGGGGATGACCAATGTAGCAGCAGATGCTTCTATTTCTTTTGATGGTATCTCCTTCTCAAGAATTATTGTCTCACACTCAATCTTCTCCTTCCTTTTACCTTTGAGGGCTAGGGACTCGAGCCTTAGTACCTCCTCGAGGTGACCTAAATCTAAATTGATGAGCTTGGCCATAACTTCTTTATCCCAGAATCTTAGGATAGGCTTAATGGTTCTAGTTGACCAATCAAAGATGTCATCAAAGATCTTGAATCCTTGAACAATCTTTCCTTGAATCACCACAGGCTCGACCTCCACACAATACTTGCACTCATCGGATGCTAACATAAAGCTTTTCAAGATATAAGGGACTTTTCCTAGCTATAACTCATTTTGTTTTTGAGTATCATTCTTCTAGTTACCCAAACCTTTCCTATCTTTTTGCCCAATCAGAGTGATAAGCATAGGGATCCTCTGAGAATTCTTTCCTAATCCGACACCCAATAAATAATTCATCTTCTTAATCATATTAAAAGTCTAAAAGCTCATAAAATCTACCTCTTCTTTCTCAACACCAATCTCAGCCATATGAAACCCATTGAAAGGATTATTAGCTATGCTCAAAGTAAAAACTGAGTTTTCTCTTGCTGCCGTGATAGTAACCATACCACCTTTATACGAAATTTGGACCATCTGGTGCAAGGTGGAAGGAATCCCTCCCAGTTTATGGAACCAAGGTCACCCCAATAATAGAGAGAAATTAATTGGTATCTATAACACTATAAGCTCTACCTTAGTCTTGATAGGCTCCATCTTCACTGTTGCTCTAAAAGTGCCAGTAGCTTGCCTTTTGGAATTATCGTAAGCCATTATAGTAATTCATGACTTAGTAAGCACGATCTCATCAATACTGTGGTCACCATTGTTGTAAAGGGAAACACATTGATAGAAGAACCATCATCCGCCATTACATATGCAGTGTGTTTACCATTCACCTCAGCCCTAATGTACATAGGGCAGTTATTCTTGCATCCTTCCAAAGAAAGATTTGCATTAGTGAACACAATCTTTTCTTTGAAATCCCCATTCATCATTTCCAGCAACTCGGATGGAGATATGGCAGTAGCAACTATTGACTCACACATAGCTTTTACCAACTTCTGTCTATGGGAAGGCAACTGCCTCAACAAGTTCCAAATAAAAATTTAGGATGGTGTTTTTTTAAGCTGTTTCAAAACTAGATTATCCTTCATAACTCTTTCTTCTACGGGTGTAGCAGGTTCATATGGCCCTTCGACCATAGGTATGACCCTACCACTCCGAGTGATAGCTCGAACCATCTTTTCATTTGTCATTTCCTTCTCATCTTTTTTAGTTTCCTATAGGTTTATTTGTTCCTCTTCATCCTTAATCAAGCCCACTTCACTGTCTATTCCCATATGTCTACTAGACAAATTGATCCCTGAACTTCTTTTGACCCTTCTACACTTATATCTGAACCATTACTACTGCACTGAGCTTTGTGGGTGACAGCCAAATACTCATTACCATATAAATCCTTGAGAACATATCATTTTGGCAACCCAAACATAACCATAAACACTGGAGGTGGTATAACATTGTAAGCTTACTTCTTTTCAGCTCTCTTTTTTGGGTCAGGAATCTATTAAGAGTCAATCAAATCTTGGATACGGTCCCTAAAGGTATTACAATAATCAATCTTACACCCTATATGCTATTAAAAGGCATAATACATATTAGATATGTGTCTTGGTTAGTCTTAACTCCTTGTAGGTTTGGATGGCATCGGCTATAACTTCCCATCTTTCATCAAGCGGTTAAGACACCAGGATAATGACTCGTCTAACTTTGAGTAACGTTGTTGGTTGACCCCTATCACTGACACCTCAACATTTCTTTCACTGTTACCCCTATTACCACTACTATTATCGATATTCTTACCAAATCTTATGCTTTCAAAACCTCACTTTTTATTGTTATGGCCTCCATTATTCAAACTTATAGCACTGGCTTTCTTTGCCAAATATTCTCCCTCTTCTTCAATGGCTATATCTTTTAAGGAATCCCAATTCTTTAAACCCTTCATTTTGAGACCTTTCTTTAGATAAGGACTTGCATTTTGAACAAAGAGATGAATTTGATCCTACGTGCAAAATTTCCTCCTTATCTCAATTACTCTATTCCTCCATCGAGTGAGGTACTCGTGGAAGGACTCTCCAAGTGTTTATTGTAATAACTCCAAATCTTTTAATGTAACTTCCATATATATGCTACAGTTAAATTGCCTAAAAACTTCCTCTATTAACCTCTCCTAATCTTATTTTGGCTTTCTATCCAAACTATGATACAAGTCAGTAGTGAGGTGTATAAGACTAAGGCTAAAGAGATCCACTTTCCATCTCTTAGAAAGGACAATTTTTTCATGAGCAGGATATATTATTTGATGTGAGCAAGTGGATCATACATAACATCAAACTTCATCAAGTCAGGCATCTTAAATTGACTAGGCAAAGCATCTTTACCAAACATAACATCAAAATTCATCAAGTCAGACATCTTAAATTGACTAGGCAAAGCATCTATACCATCTAAATCAATATCCTTGGAACTGACTCATTTCCTAACTGATTGATGGGATATGACATGGCATATACTTGATGATCACGCAGCGAAAAATAATAAAAATTGATCATACATACCATGCAATCCATAACAAGAATTGAAAACATGCAATTTTAGGGTTTTGAAACTTAAAATCTTAGATGTACTTTAAATCTTGTTTTTGATGATGACCAGCAAATAGGATGAACTTATATGCTTCAAGTCTTGATCACCAATGCCAAAGAAATAGTCTTTACGCCACTCCTCTCTATTCTCACACACACAATTGCAAAGAAGGCTTAAAATCAAGAGTGCTAGCTCTATGTTTAAATATTTGGCAATGGTAATAGATTGAAGTTACAGGATCTGATCTTGTTCTTTTTTTAGGTTGCTATTGTTGCCCAAGAACACAAGAGATGAAGAAAAAATCCTTTCTCTTGAGAGTGGCAGCACAAAGAGAGATATTTGTCACTTAGGTTTAAAACTAGAATTAATTAATTTATACCATTAATTTAGGAAAGAGGTAATGCTGAAATTCCCTTGCAATTAGGAATATTTTCAGCCTCCATCACTCCTTAATTAAATGATTTAAATTAATTCAAATTCTATTAGGTTTTCAAATTTAAATTAATTTAAATTAGCATTAGTCATTTAATCAACTACTTCATTAGGGATTAATGGTTGCCGAAATTCACTAGGATTATTCCTTGAATTTTGGTCACATTATCTCCCATTTAAGTAATTTATTTTGATTCAAATATAATTTAGGATTTAATACTCAATTAACTTAATTAATCCAAGATAATTAATTAATTGAAATTAAACCTACTAATGCCGCAAATCCATCTCTCTTAGGCCAAGGTCCATTTAGCAATTTTAATACCCATTACATACATTAATTTGACTTTAATTAAAAGACCAAATTAATGCCTAATACTTTATTTTAAATATTTTAAGCCTAATGCTTTGTGTGTGATCCTATAGGTCCATTTAATATTGGCAATGAATTAATGAATTAATTCAAAGGCTATATATATTCTCTAGTAAGATATTATAGTATTCCAAATTAAATAAAAATTCAAATGGCATCTAGTGACCTAATGCAATTTTGCATAGTCCCTTACCCTTAAATATCAGAATTAATATAAGGCATGGAACTAGTCATCCTTATATATATATTAATTCATTTCTTGATATTCCAGTGACACTGAACTCTCAGATAAATAATGATTACTCATTATTTCATCTCGGTATGGCCATACACTTCTCAAATCACTAATCAAGTGGTCGATGATATTTTCTCTCTTATTGAGAGGGGTAATCCCTTTACTTCTCTCATACTCTCTAACATGAATCAATGCACACCCAAGCATACCCATACTCGTCACCATGTTTCGAGTACGTTAGGTGTATGTCAAAGTATACAGTAATTCATAAAGAGTTTCATAGAGATTTTAAGTCTAAGAACTCCAATGCAAAGCTTGCACATGAGAAATACTTATGACTTGCACCATGTAGTGTTCTCATGAATGGATCGAATCCAGATACCATGTTCTAAATATGTATCTATGATATCTGATTGACACTCTTATCCTTGTGATCCGTAAGACAAAACTCATCTTATCAGAGAGAGGATACTAGTCTTAATTCATTGTTATTCCCATAATAATGACTGACTAGGAATATTTAGAATGAAGTCTCTATTGTTTCAAGGTCTTACAACCATGTGCCTCACACATGATAACTTAAACTAAAATAACTTTCTTGGATAGTTCTATCAATTGATATGCACAGGAATACAATAGATAAAACAAATGCCTAATTTATTAAATTAAAGGCTTTATAACAATGTATTAGGGCTATGGCTTACACTAACACTGATAACATCCTAGTCAAAGCCTCCAAATTCTCTTCCATCTTCCTCATAGTAGGATTTTCCTCTTTAGGGATACGGTTTTTCAGTACTTGAGGGGCCCATAATTCATCCTCCTCATCAATAATAAAATCACATTCGGGACCACCCCAAGCAACATCTATTTCCATTCCTTATGGAGCCATATTCCTGGCATTTATTGTTAGTAAGGGTATCACAATAGAATCTATCGGAATCTCCCCAATAGGAGTCAATTCAACTCGAGCAACAGCTAATGTAACAAGTTGAGCAGCAGAGATCGAAGCCAAACTAGCCATGAGATTAGCAAACGTTGACATCATTTTTCTCTCAAGATCATCCATCCTCTTATCGACATCTTAGGAACCAAAGGAACCAACTAGAGGAGTGAGCTTAGCCATAACTTGCCTCTCCGATTGTCTTGAATATCCATCTAAATATTCTTCTGAAACACTATTTATACACAACTCAAATTCTAGTTTTAAAATCTACCCTCATACTAACTCTTCTATCTATTTAGCAAACCATTTATTAACCAAATGACCATCAAAACCATGAAACTACCTAGGAAATGATAGCTCTATTATGGTTGCCAAAGCAAATACAGATGCATGATTATGAGATGCAACTTCTATAACCATATGTAAGAATATTCTCTACCTTATTTCTTCCATGCATATGGTCAAATTTCTCTTTCTAGGTGGGCTTAATTAATGGGTCAACAGGAAACCTTGATGAATACATATGGTGCTTGGTCAAAATCTAGCAGCATAATGCCTTTCGAGAAAAGCATGCAAAATGAAAAGGTTTTGATCAATGCATATTCAATGATCCAAGTAAATCAAAATGGGCTTATCGGGGTATGCCAGGCTTTGATAAATGGAAATCCAGATTTTTCTAGGCATGCGTAATACACAAGGATTCAATTCACAAGCAATGCAAGATTATTATAGACATCTAGTAGAGATTTCTATGTTATTGTATAGGCTTTTGGTCCAGATACTTAATTACAAGGCTACTTAAGCATGGTCCCTACCAATGGGTCTAGCTCATTATAAGCATAACAACTGATCAAGTTAGCATTTGATATACCGTGAAGTATTAGAATTGGATTGGTGACTATCCTTAACACTACCCTTAGTTGAGTGAACAATAAGGGTGTGCTTCGAGAACACATCGAGGTTAGAAAATTTGGATGCCTAACTTATTATAAGGCTCTAGCATGATTCTAATGCAATTTCAATAAAAGAAAAAATTTCTTAATCAAAAGCCTTTTATGTCACATGAATCAAAAGTAGTTTTGGAGCAAAGTCTTTAATATTGTTCCTCAGTGGAGTTGCCACTATGATGCATGCTCTTCTTACTTTCGATCATCGAAGCTCAATTTCACCTTTGAAATCAAAGGATTATCGAGCTTGAGTGAGGAAACCTTTAACCTTTTAAGGTTTGATCACACTTTTATGGTCCGACCAAGTTAAGGTTCTCTACCCAGGCTGATGGTTGCTTTGCGATAGAAAGAAACTAAACTCAACTTGCCAAACCTTAAATCTCGAAAGGCATAGAATGGCATACCCAGGTGTCTTTATCTCATTGTTAATGATTAATAGCTAAGAGGCATCTAGTTAGGCACCATAAGGCTGCTGGTAAGGAGTTGCCACCTAATATAACATTATAAAAGAAGGGTGTTCAAACCTCGTGAGGCTAAAAACCCAGAGATGGTTCAAAAATTTGCACTTATTTTTATCTTTGATAAATGTGACATAATGGCTTTCAAATTAATCATGTTATCCCTCTTATATCATGCAAGATCAAAGCAAATATAAAAATTAAAGATACATCAAATCACATAAGAAAGCAATAAATCATGGCATAGAATAAATCAATAAAGATACCTATAAATCAGGCAGTTCATTGTAACCTTTTAGGTGAGAACTTTGGTCTTCGCATTTGGATTATTAAAGAAGCATTTCATTGTGAGGGTTTGAAGATAGGAATTTGCCAATCTAAGTTTTATTTAAGAAACATCCCAAGTTTTTTTAATTATATATAAAATTATTTACATTATTAAAAGCTAATTTTGTAAGTGAGTTTCCTGGGCAAAATGCGAACATCAGTCTGATTTTATTAATGAAATCCTAATTAATTACTACATATATTTTCATGACATTTTTCATTAGCGATCAAAAAATCCTTTTTATAATAAAGAGGAAGGGCTCAAAGGCTTACCTGTAGCATTTGCCCAATTATGCTTACAAAAAAAGGTTATTCATAGGAACAATAACAATAATAATAATGGTAATAACGAAGATATTAATGATAACAAAAAATGAAAAAAGAATATACATAAGAAAAAATAATGAAATAAATAAAAAGTAGGAACAAAAATCTAGTGTATATGTCGAAATGGTTGACTCTTTTACTTTAAAAAGCAAGAAAACATATTTTGGGTCATGCACAGGTGTATATTAAGTGATGTAAGGCTATATCAACCTGATAACAGCTAGTTTTCTCTCTCCTTTTTTAAAATAAAGTCCTTGTCGACAACAAATCCAAAAGGGAGTAAAAAGGAAAACTAAAATACAAAAGAAAGATTTTTAAACTAGGTTTTTCTTTAAGAAAACTAACTAAAAATTGACAAAATAGAATTTAAATGAAATGTCCTAATGATTTCTATCTCATGGCAATATACCCTTAAGAAAGGTTTCGCAACCTAAATCTAGCAGAGATTAATATACAATAAAATATATAAATGAGGATAATAACCAAAACTTATGATAATTAAAAATAATGAAGAAAGGCTTTTTATATTACCTTCAGTGTAATTACTTGATTAGACTATTGAATATCAGATTCGTGGACCTTTATTATGTTGAAATAATAAAAAAATAGTTGGAAAATTTGAAGAACTAAATGCCAAAAACCACTTTCTACTCAAAAACTTTTGGAAGCTTACTATGAAAGCAACACTCACGTTTTCAAACTCAAATTCTCAAACCTTCTTAAAAGTATCAGTGCAATGCTTTATATAATGATAAATGATGGGTGTGCATAGAGCTATACATGGGAGTACATTCAAAAAGTCAGCCACTCTCCCACCTTTTGACTATACAATCATACTAGAAAAAGTGTATGGGCGTGCATGTCAAGTACCTAGTGCAACATGTGTGAAAAGGTAAGATTCTTATGATGTATGGTTGTATGCTCTTTTTGCAAGGCCATACATTGCCAAACATGGAAAAAATCCCGACATTAGGTTAAATAATGAGATTTCCCTTGTGTGCAAAGGTGTACAGGCCTATATGCACAGGTGTGCAAGGCTTGTAAACCTGCCTAACTCCATTTTAAACCCTCGATCAAGGGTATTTCTCATCATTTGACCCTCTATGCTGTTGAGCTACTTAAATCAATCACAAAATACTTTAAACTATTTTTTAAAAACTAGTTTCAACACAAAAAGGATTCACCATCCTTGATTCACAATCTTTGAATGAGCAATTTTTCTCATTAGGTAACCCTGACAAAAACCTCCTCAAAACCCTATGCTTATATGTACAAACTTACACTAATATCCACACTAACTAGTATTTCACGTTGTATAGGAATATCAACCTCATGAGCATAATTGACTTCAATATTTTCAAATTCCATTGGAGCGTGAGGTTTATCTTGTTTTCTTGAACTTTTAGTAGCTGCTGAATTCCTATGTCTTCTAGCATTATGCCCTTTTTAACCACACACCTTATACATCATTTTGAAAAGTCCCTTTCTTGATATTTTTGGGTTATGTTTCTATCACTTCTCTCTTGATTTTCTTTCATCATTTGTTGTTCAATTTCTTCAGCTTGCTTTTTTCTAGCTTTTGGCCTCCTACCCTTTTCCTTTTTCTTTACTGCATGTGGAATTAACAGACCTCATCCTCTACATCTGGCCATATATCTTATGGATTTGTAGGGTTGATGTAATAAAATTAAACCTTAAAAAAAGTTTCCTTAGTATAGTAATGGCTAACATAATTAATAGGATCTTTATTATTTGCAACAATAGTTGAAATGGCATGAGGGCAAGGCATACCAGTTGACTCAAACCTCCTATATGAAAATGTCTTTGTATTAAGATCAACAATATATGGCACTCTTAAGCTATTTATTGAAATCCTTAGACCACTAGAAATAATAGCTTCATAAAAAATAGCTTTATCCCTATATTTTTACAATTTTTTATAATTTTAGGGCATATTTTGTCTGGGTACCTCTCCATTCATTGTCTTTTCTTGTATAATCTCATCATCAATTTTGACTTAATCATTTCTAGCATTGTAATTATTGGTTTATCTCTGGTCTCTAATATGTACCTGAATAAAAGATCAATTTTTTTTCATAAGGAACATTAAGAAATTATAACTAAGGCAATGTAATCAAATTAATGTTTGTTTAAGAGCATTCACATGTTAAAGCATTAACAAAGATTGTTTAAGAGCATATCCCATTAGCAATGTTGGCTAAACAAATATCTTGTCCGGCTAGCATAAGGGCTGTCAGGATGCTCAAGCCAATTAAAGGCTTCATCATTTTCTGCTTTCAAATCTCCTATACACTTTTTAAATCTAACTTCATTACTAGCCCTTGCACAGTTCCATAAAAGGTCTTTTAAAGCCTTTCCTTTGAACTTCTCTCTAAAATTTTGATATATATGTCTCACACAATTTTTATTTTCAGCCATTGGAAATAAGTTTTGGACTGCATTGGTCAATCCTTTAACGAGAAAAATCATAAAGTTTAACAAAAGTAAAAATAAGAAATAAAAAATTAAATTAAATTAAATTAAATTCACAATTAAAAACCAATAGAATTTAGATGAAATATACCTTCTGTCTGTCTAACATGAACATAATTTTGTTGCTATTTATAATCTCTAAGTCATATCCAAGGTTACATAGGAACCAACTCCAAGATTCTGTGCTCTCAACTTATGCTATCACAGCATACGTAATCGAAAATATATAATCATTGAGGCCTATTCCAATAGCAGTAAGTAAATTCCCACTATAATTCCCCTTCAACCAAAAACCATATATGCCCACAAAAGGCTTACATCCTCTAAAAAAAACCTATTTCAATGGCGTTACGCAAATTTAAAATCAAACAAATTTACCATTATCCCTCCAAATATGGATTGTTGACCCAACATTAGTAACGAACAAGTCAACTCTATAAGAAATGAGTTTAAGGTATTGAGATCTTTCATCCCCAAATAACCACAACATTGTTGTATTTTTTACCCTTCATGCCTTTATTTTACTAATGGTATCACCAAGATCATCTATAATAGTGCATATTATTCCATTCAATCTCCAAGCAAGGTCAGCTTTAAACCTATTGAAGTACTTGGAGGCAATCCATTGGGAGATCAAATAGAAATTTTCAAATAATTTAGGGCAAGATGGCTGAAATTAGATGACTTGATTTGAATAGGTGGGTCATCATAACTAACCATTGAAGCATATAACTTGAAAGGACATCCTGTGGTCATACAAATACAAATCACACTTTTTTTTATCATTGGTTGGAAACCAAGTCCCAAATCTATTTTTAATTGACCAATTCCTACAAGCTTACTTTACTTGAACTAAACTCCTAAATTTCATACCATGTAATAACATAGGATTTTGCATGTGTTTCTCTTTTTTGAACTCTGGATATTTAACTTTAACCCCATCTGCATCCTCATCTTAATCTTTAAACTAGATTCCAGCTCTTCAAACTTAGCATATTCAGAACTAACATCATCATCAACATGCTCAATATAGATAGGTCTAATAGGTTGCCTACTTGAACTAGTAGCATTGATTGGCCTACCTTTTAGGTTTTATCCTTAGCCTTTTTATCCTTTTTTTGTGTTATCTCCTCTTGATAGTCATGGTCTCCTTCAGCAATATTATAATCAAGGTCTACAAATATTTCATGCTCAACATCCTGGACAGGTTCAAACCCATCATCTCTAACACCATCATCCCCTATATTTTCATTACCATCAGCTCTAGCACCATCATCCCTTATAGTTTCATCACCATTATCTCTAACACCATCATAAATTGAAAACTCATCATCACCTACATCAAACTCATAACCCATTAACTCATCAAAACTATTATAATATGGTTCTTAATTACTTAGTAGTTAGGAAACTTCAATACAAATATCATATATAAATTATAAAATACAACAAATCATAAGTCAAACCCTTTAATATTTTACTTGCCAAATATATTAAAATAGTTTGACATATAATAAAATACTTCCAGCATGTTCTAGTACAAAAATCCTAAATAACATATTAAATACAACCAATCCTAACTACAATATTTCATATTTTTCATGCATATACACTTCCATACAGTTAATTCCGAAATCCTAGAACTTTATTTGATTATTTTCATTAATCATATAAAGATAATGTATAATAGAAAAATAAACAACGGAATACAAAAACTCAGATTTGTAAACACCCGAAAAATTAAAAAAAATGTATTGTGGACCCTTTTCTTTAGAAATTCTCTTTTGAATTGGATAGACTACGGTTGCTTTGATCCTCTTTCACCAAGCCCCACTAGTCTCTTTAGAAGTGAAATTATCTTTAATATATATATATATATATATATATATATTAATCTATGCATCAAATTTCCTGCAATCCAAACCTTACTCATATTATTTCATCTTCCTTTGATATTCTTAATTTGTTTAACTCATATTATTTCATCTTCCTCTGATATTTCTAATTTGTTTAACTCAAAACTCTTATGGAATTTGAGTGATGGCAGATGAAAATGAGAGAGAAAATAGGAATAGATATATTAAGGTTAATTTAATCTTTGTTCTTTTTGTCTTTTTGGACAGATTGGCATGACATGTATACTTGATCATGTGTCAATTCCTCCATATAGGTGGGCCACATGGCATGCTAAATGGGCATATTCCAAAATCTTACTGATAATGTGGCATATGCTTATGTGGTGTTTCAATGACGAAAAATTAATTTTTTGATCATTTTTACTTTAATTGAAATAAATTTAAATTTTAATATTTTTTGTGTTACAAATTATTTTATTATAATCATTTGGTTATAAGCGCCAAAATTTGATAACCATGGATTTAGTTAACCCTATATTAATGTTTTAGTTCACTGCTGATACTTTAAAATTCTCTATATTATTTAGACACTCGTATAGTTCACACAATAACAAGGATGCCACATATCATTCATGAAACACCAATAACTATGCTTAGCATCTTAACATACAATAATTCATAATAAATTAAGGCTTTATTCCATAGTTTTACATTCATAGGGTTTATTTTATAGTTATAAATCATTTATACGATAATCACATACATATGCCACTTTTACACATATTATTTCATGTAATCTGTTGATTTTCCATAAGGGTATAAAAATATCTCTCTCCTCTCTACACATGACCCATATTGTTCTTACATTGAAATTCATTTATTCTCCATGAGAATTCCCATTTATCACCGTGAATATATAGATCATGCCCATTGAGTATTTGTTCCTTACCATCTAGAAGCATATGCAATTTATCAACGACTATTAACTGAAAACTCAAAGCAATCATTACTTATTAATTTTTGACTTTTAATCTCCAAGTCACCATTAATATCTTTTAAATTTCATTTGTCCATAAAAATTCCAAAAAGTCCACAATCGTGAGTCTTTTGTATTCAATAAAATAAATTATAAACAAGGACACTCACAATCATGATTTCCACATTTACACTTCAATCCATATTTTAGAACCATATTTTCAGGATAATAATAAGCACCATACCCATATCGCAAATCACTTGAAGCATTTATCTTATAATACTATACACTCACAATCAATTCGGTTACATGTTCACTGTACTATACTTTAAATCTATTAAACTTTCCAAAGAAGTAAGAAACAAATATACACAAGATATGCAATTATTCATAATATGAATAAAGCATCACTCTGTTAAGTTGCTAAAAAAGCATATATTTAATTAATTTTAGCTTGACATTTTATTCCCTTTTGAGTTAGTTTTAGATGTTTTTCATTGGTTTATTCATTTTGCTTACTGTAAGAGCCAATTTCAAATAAGTTATACTTTTAAGGCTAATTGGAGATAATCTAAGGAAGCATGGAGTTTTTGGAGCAAGCCAGTGTTTAAAGATGGTGAAAATTTTAGTTGAGCAATTGCTTTGCCTGAGAGCCTTGCCTAAGGGAAACGTTTCAGTTACCCAAGGCTAGAGTGCGAGACTTGCCCAATTGCCTTGCCCTAGAGCCCAAGGGAAGTTGATAGTGGAATGTAATTTTTGTTATGTTTTTGTGGAAAACTTAACCTAGCC
The DNA here is from genome assembly GCA_037975025.1 of Excoecaria agallocha. Lineage (NCBI taxonomy): Eukaryota > Viridiplantae > Streptophyta > Magnoliopsida > Malpighiales > Euphorbiaceae > Excoecaria > Excoecaria agallocha. The sequence goes on along the minus strand of JBBPFJ010000664.1, from coordinate 12,813 downwards.
GCCAGTTTAACTTCATCTGATATTTAGGATTTTTAATGCATGATTTTAGGAGGAAAAAGGCAGTGATGGGAGGAATTAAAAACTCCTTTAGGTTATTTTATTTGATTTTTCTAGTTTGATTAGGATTCTTTTTCCTTTTCTGTTTTGGAGTTTATTTAGGAGATGAGATCTTCAGGGGGTATCTTCTCTTTCCTTATACGAATTCTGTAGCTCCAATTTTGTAATAGGAATTACTATTTAGTTTTTACTTTTTATTTTGTGAATTTCCATGGCCAAGTGTGGCTAAATTAATATTTTTAGTTAAAGATTAATTCAATGTCAGGGTTTATTTCACTGTGAGATTTGATGTGCTTACTTTTTGTTCTTACTTTCTTATAGTGTTCATGTTATATACTGTGCCTTAGAGAAACTATATCTCGATTTTTGTTTATTTTATGTTCAATGAGGCACTGTTCTTCATTCTATTAAATAACATATTGCTAATTGAGTTTGTTGAATCTGTAATTGTTTATTGAATTCAATAATAAGTAGCAATCAATGTAGCTTTCTCACAAGGGCTGTTATGTTGAGTAAATGCATGATTTCGTCTACATCGGTCTCTCGTACAGGTCTTTTATTTCTTAATGCTGCAAATAAATTAAATTCTTATGCGTGTTAAGGGTTGTTTGTTGGCTAAAAATTAATTAAGTCTTATTTGATTATTTCATTAATACAAAAAGATAAGGTCAGGAGCGTGAAGCCGACGGCTATAACTGACTCATCATTTTATTTTTAGAATTATTTCTTCATCAATGATCGGTTAAATTAATTATGTGCTGTGAATATCTTTAACTGGAATTTATTACCTATTGTATTTATCTTAATTAATTTCCTACTTTTAGTTCAGTATTTTTAATCTTTTATTTATAAAAAAACCCCTTTTTATTTTTATTGCTAAAAATCTGGTTATTTGGAATTAATTTATTACTAGTCTCTGTGGATTCGACCCTTTCTTGGTCTATTCACAATTTATTTAATAGGATAATTTAGGTATTTATTTTTGGTGGCTTCAACACCAATCAAATTTTGGCACCATTTCCGAGAACTAGTCTAACTTGATTTAATTTGTTAATGACCATATCTGTAATTTCAAGAGAAATTTTGTTTAATTCGGAGATTGAGAAAATAGCTTAAAGACTGAAGAAGGAGATAAAATTATGCAAGAAATTTGCTGCAACTTTTTCCAAATAGCCGCCAAAGGAAAAGAAAGCTAATTTTACTAAATTCCCAGCTAAAAAAGAAGAGGAAAAGATGGAGAAAAGGACCTTAAGAGAGCTACATACACCACCATTAGACTAACAGTAAACATAGCTTTTAAGCTAAAATATGGACTGATTCATTTATTGCCCACTTTTTATGGTTTGGAAAATAAAGATCCTCACAAACATCTTAAGGAATTTCATGTTGTTTGCTCAAGAATAAAGCCACATGAAGTTACCGAGAAACAAGTAAAGTTTAGGGCCTTCCCCTTCTCCCTAGCCGACTCAGCAAAAGATTAGCTATTGAATTTACTACCTGGAACCATCATCATATGGACTGACATAGTAAGATTGTTCTTAGATAATATTTTTCCAGCATCTAGAGCAGCTATAATTCGCAGGAAAATTAGTGGAATTTGATAAAAGGACATAGAATCTCTTCATGACTATTGGGAAAGGTTTAAAAGATTGTGTGTAAACTGCCCCCAACATGGCATAACCAAGCAATCCCTTATTCGGTATTTTTATGAGAGAATATTGAGTATGAAGAGGAAAATGATAGATGCAGCAAGTGGTGGAAGCCTCAATAATAAAACTCCAACTCAAGCGTGAGAATTAATCCAGAATATGGTTGCAACATCCTAATAATTTAGGAGATATCAAGACCTTCCTAGATGAGTAAATGAGGTATAATCTCCTTCTTTTGAAGAATCAATTAAAAATCTAACTTTTCTTGTACAAAACATGGCTGTAGGTAAAGTTTCTCAAGCTCAAGCATGTGACATTTGTGCCTATGCTAGACATACTACCAACATGTGCCCCACTCTTTAAGAAGACCCACAAAAACAAATTAATACGATGGGTGGATATGCTGGACAGCCCCATATGAAGTATGACTCGTATTCAAACACATATAATTTGGGGTGGCATGACCATCCCAACTTTAGCTATAGAGCAAGGCAGTAAAATTTGCAACAACAATTTCACCCAAGGCCATCCCAACAACCCCTTCAACTAGCTCCTAAGCAAGGTATGTGTCTTAAGGACATTATTCAATCTTTAACCACTAATATGCAAGATTTTCAGCAACATACAGAGAAAACATATTCAAAGATTCAAAATTTGGAGAAACAAGTGAGCCAAATAGCACAATCTTTAAGTAGAATAAAGTCCCAAGGACATTTTCCTTTATAAACTATAGAGAATCCAAGGCAGAATGCGAGTACAATTATTCTAATGAGTACGAAGGAACTGGAACAACCCCTGCCCAAGGGAGAAAATCAGAAGAAGGCAAGGAAAGTGGAGAAAGAGGCCGAAGCTAAGCAAAAGATACAGTACACAGGTAAAAATTTAGAACCACCCCCTATTTTAGTTGTGCAACCCACATTTCTTAAAAGTTTAGCTAAATCTAAGAAGGAAAAAGAGGAAAAAAACATCTTTGAGACATTTCATAAGGTTAAGGTAAATATTACTTTGATTGATGCTAGTAAACAAATACCAAAATATGCAAAATTTTCTTAAAGAACTTTGTACTAATAAGAAAAAATAGGTTGGCTATGAGAAAATTATTGTGAGTGAAAATGTTTCAGCTGTTATTCAAAAAAATGCCCCAGAAATGCAAAGATAAAGGTATGTTTGCTATTTCCTATAAAATTGGCAATCTGAGTATTAAAAGAGCTATGTGTGATATAGGCATATCTATAAATATCGTGTCTAAGTCTATTTATATCTCTTTAAATGCTGAACCTTTAGAAGAAACAAGAATAATTATTTAATTGGCAAATAGGTTGATATTTTATCCTAAAGGATTGTTAGAAGATGTGTTAGTTTAGGTTAATGGTCTGATATTTCCTACTGATTTTTATGTAATTGATATGGAAGATGATGGAAATTCAAGAGATTTATCTGATATCCTATTAGGTAGGCCATTCCTTTTAAACGGCTAGGACTAAAATTGATGTATACAAAGGCACTCTTACCAAGGAATTTGATGGTGAAATAGTAAAATTCAATGTGTATGATGCTATGAAATATACATGTGAGATGTCTTTTGTATGTGTAATTCATGTTATTAAACCATTGACTCAAAAAGTGTTTGAAATGAGTGGAATTGACAAGTTGCAAGTTGTTTTAATGAAAATGTCCATAGGGATAGATTTGATGTAGTAGAGGAGGAGCTAAATATTGAAGAAGAGCTGCAAGAAGTAGTGCTGGAATTAGAGGCTTTGAAGCTGGTGGTATATGCATCTAATTCTTTGAAATTGACTAGCACAAACAAAAAGCTTTTACCATCTATGTTGCAAGCACCAAAATTGTAGCTCAAGGTGTTGCTCGATCATTTAAAGTACGTTTACTTGGCTGATGAGAAAACACTTCTGGTGATAATTTCCAATAAGCTAAATTTCAAGGAAGAAGAGTTTCTGATTCAAGCTTTGAAAGAGCATAAAGAGGCAAATGGATGGACAATTGCCAATATAAAAGGCATAAGTCCCTCTACTTACATGCACAAAATTCACTTACAAAAGGATGTCAAACCCAGTAGGCAAGCACAAAGAAGGTTGAATCCACCAATGATGGAAGTAGTGAAAAAGGAAATCCAAAAGATGCTGGATTTAGGTGTTATATACATAATTTCAAATAGCAAATGGGTGAGTCCAGCCCAAGTCTGTAATGTCCCAGGTTTGACCGTAATAGAAATGAATGTCATTTGATGATATATTTGCTAATAAAATGTAAAATAATATTTTACTATAACCTCCACTAACTTCCTCTCAATTAAAATTAATCCAAAATATTTTCACTGCATCCTTATTCACAAATATATTATAATTATCACTTATATATATATATATATATAATTATAATATATTTGAGAATAATGATGCAGTGAAAATATTTGGGATTAATTTTAATTGAGAGGAAGTTAGTGGAGGTTATAGTAAAATATTATTTGACATTTTATTTAGACCAAAGGATTGGGTCTACAATTAAAAAGAAAAAAAAAGGTTATTAAAAAGAAAGCAAAAGAAAACATGAAAAAGAACGAAAAAAAAGAAGGTAGAGGAAAGAGAAAATGGGATTGAGGGGGGAGGGGGATGGAGTAAGGGGATTTCATTGATCAGAGGCGCCATCGCCTTCAGCTCTGACTCCGGCTCACTGATGCCTCATCGCGTCGCCCCTCCGTCCCCACTGTCATCGGCACCACCTTCGTTCCTCCCTTTTTGTCGAGGCTTATTTCTTTTTTTCCGTCGAGACTCATCAAAGCTGCCTCATCGGTCGTCGGTGAAGCAGGACATTCCAGCTTAGATCTCGACCAAATGCAATGGTGTTAGGGCGCGTGAGTGGTACATGAAAACTACCGGTGGTCCTAGGTACCAACGGGTAGCTTTGATGAGTCTCCGGTGACCGATCCGGCGAGCATGATGATAGGCAGATTGTAGCAAATTTGACTAACAGGTTTGGGAACTTCTTTGACCTTGCACGTGTTTGATTTGTGTTAAAAGAGCATGATGTTAGATATTAGTAAAGAAAATTGAAATATGATTATTGTATGAGAATTATGCTTGATATTAGCTTTGCATATATTGGATTTGTTATAAGAAACTGATAATCTATAAAAGTAAATGAGTCATAGTGTTGGTGAGGAAATAGTTTTTCAAAGTGTAACATTTGAAGTGAATTTAGTTAGGATGGACTAGGTAAGATAGAGTTTGAGCTTGATTTGATTTGAGTGTTAATGATATAATTGAATGAATAATGAAATTATAATTGATGAAGCCAAAACCTAGAGTCAGAATAGTTCTTGAAAGCAATTAAATTGTAATAATTAGATGATATTGAAGTTTTTTTTATTTGACAGGAATAAATCCTTTAAGGCTGTGAATCACACTTTAATTGTTTTAAATTCTATTAATAATCTCATGCTGTAATAGTTTTCCTGTTTGTATTTTTTAACATAACTTTTCAAGAAACATTATGATCATATTCTTGAATTGTTATGGAGAAATTCTTTAATATTAGAATCTAAAAATGCTTTTTCATTTATTTACTGGAAAAATAAATTAAAGTCATCTTGTCTAGTTTATTATTCTAGAATGTTTTGGTAATGATATAATAAGTGCAGAGGTTCAAAGGAGATGATCATAATGAACCATACAGGTACGTCCTTCTAAAAGGATTATGAGTTTACGTGCTATGTCAGACATTTATGATTTGTATGATTATATATGATTTCATTCCTACGGAAACAGTGTAGCAGTATATGAAGTACTATGACTAGTATAAGCATTGTCAACATATGATTATTAGAATGTTTAAAAAAATTTAAAAGAATCTATAGAATAGATTCCTTTGATGGCTAAAGAGTATTTCAAAGAGAATTTGTTGAATTATTGTGAAATAATTCATGGAATAAGTGAAAGATGGTTCACAAATTGTACAAAAATATTGAAGATTCTGAATAATTGTATTATCTATATTGGAAAGTAATTAAAAAGAAGAGAAATCTGATAAATGTTTTAAAAGTAAGTGAAATATGTGTCCTTAGAAGAGTCAGACAGTAAAATCTAGCTCAGGATATAATTGGCTAGCCATAGGGACACATTATACCGCGGTGTAAGTCATGGTGACTTGCTTTACTATGGTTGGATCATTGATCTCCATAGTATTTGTTATACGTACTGTCATATGTTCATATGTTTTATGAGAAATGATTCTTTGGGGTTATTTCTCATTCTATTGTGACCCTGTGGGATCCATGTCCTGCATATCCAGTCTAAGAGTTTCTACCGGGTCCGTACTAATGGCATTAATATGAAAATAAGTTAAAAAGTGTAAAAGAAAAGAAATGTTATAGTTTCATAACTAATTTTCATAAGAATTATTCTCTTATATATAAAAAAATGGATAATAAATTGAAAGTTACAATATTGATGAGCATGTGATTCTTTAATACTATATAAGCATTATGGATCTATATATTATGAGTAAGTATTGTACACTAAGAATTTATCTTCAATAATTATATTGTTTCTGAAAGCCATAAGCTCGTTTCTTAATTTGTTATATTTGTTCATATATATATAGGAATGTATACAACTCTGTAACGGGTCAAGTGCGTAATATGGTGTTATGTAACATATAGTTCACCTTGCTAAGATTATTTTAATGATTACATGAAAGTGAATTTATAGTGCATACTATATTTAAAATGATGTATATGTATGAAGGAATTATGCCAAATGTCTTCTGTGGTAACAATTAATGATGAATTGCTTATTGAGTTATTAAGTTTTGTTGCCCATATGAGTAATATGTTCCTTCTCTTATGCTTGTGATTTATTGCTAAATGTAAAAGCTTAGATTTAAGGTAATTGAAGGTATCAACTGGCAGCATTATTAAACTTCATACTTGTATAATTGATGTTATGTGTTATAAAGATTATCTTTAGATTATTTTGTTCCCCACTAAGCTTTATAGCTTAGCACGGATTTTATTATCCATGTAGGTATCAGGATAGGCTTGTTTCTAGTTAGATAGCTGCTATGGCTCAACTATCAGAAGAGGGGATCTAGTATGGGCATATCACCTTTGAGGTTTACAGATGTAGCGAGGCGATTTAAATGTAAATTGTTCTTTATTTTAAAGTATTATAGTGGTTTAAGAGTGTAATATGTAATATTGAATCATCTTAGGAAATATGATTGATAATGAGAATGGATGTATAAGATGCATGTTGAAATTATTTTTGTATTGTTGTGCCCCTGAAGGGCTGAGGAATTTGTCTGATTTTCAAGTGGTTTGGATAAGTTTTTAGACGTTAGATTGTCGAATTTTTATTTGGTGATTAATTGGACAATTATAGTTTAATCGGCGTGCTTAATTTATAAGTATTTCATATTAGACAAGTCTGCAGTTGATGGAGTAGTTAAGGTTCAGCATATATATATATATATATATATATATATATATATATATATATATATATATATATATATATATATATATATATATATATATATATATATATATATATATAATTTCCTGGTTATTACATGTTTCAGTTAGACAGTTTAGTAATGATATTACATTTTATGGTATCAGAGCCCAGGTTTAGCCTTTTTTAGGCAATAAGAGATTTGGAATTTGTTTCTTCTATGTTTTGATGAATTAGGCTAGAGCATATAGCAATTTTTTGTGTTGCTATAAGTTAAAAATTGGATGATTTATCATAGGATGTCGACTTTTAGTTTGTCTCTTTTGAAGTATTGGTGGGATTATGCTTTTGAGATGGTGAGATGATATTGAGGAAGAGTTCTATATGTTTAAATGAGGTTTTTGATTTTGGTATTGTTATGATGGTATGTAAAGGATGATAAGATGCTTTATATATTTGTCAGAGATTTCCTTATCAGTGCGGACAATTGAATGTATTTCATCATTTTGGGATGGGATAAAACATGTACCAAACATGAGAATATACATTGGCACTTTATTGCATACATGAACTCATTCACGCATTTGCATAGCATTCTATATCATCTGATAAGACATGAATAGCATCACATCATATTTTTGCCCCTAACTAAAAAGGAAAACTGACAGAAAATATAGAGAGCATAAGAGTAAACAGATGCCAAGATAAGAGAATTATTGTCATAGAAGGATGAATTTGTTCATAGTTAAAGAATAGTTTTAGGAAGTTGATAGCAATGATGGTACAGATTATCGATTTGAATTTTGGTGACGAAATTCTTTAAGGGGGAGAGAATTGTAATGTCTCAGGTTTGACCGTAATAGAAATGAATGTCATTTGATGATATATTTGCTAACTAAATGTTAATTAATTAGTTAAGTGATAATTATAATATATTTGAGAATAAGGATGTGGTGAAAATATATGGGATTAATTTTAATTGAGAGGAAGTTAGTGGAGGTTATATTAAAATATTATTTGACATTTTATTTAGACCAAAGGATTGGGTCTACAATTAAAAAGAAAAAAAAAGGTTATTAATAAGAAAGCAAAAGAAAACATGAAAAAGAATGAAAAAAAGAAGGTAGAGGAGAGAGAAAATAGGATTGAGGGGGGAGGGAGATCGGAGTAAGGGGCTTTCATCAATCAGAGGTGCCATCGTCGCCGGCTCCGACTTTGGCTCACTGATGCCTCATCGCATCGCCCCTCCATCCCCATTGTCATCGGCACCACCTTCATTCCTCCCTCTTTGTTGAGGTTTCTTTCTTCTTCTCTGACAAGTGATAATGGTGGTTAAAGGCACAATCACCAAAGGATAACTCCCGGCGGCAGATCGGATCTCCTCATGGCTTTCATTTCTCCTTACTTGCCGATAGCAAGTAGATCGATCGCCGGTGAAGCAGGACATTCCAGCTTAGATCCCGACCAAATGTAATGGTGTTGGGGCGCGTGAGTGGTACATGGAAACTACCGGTGGTCCTAGCTACTGATAACTCCAATTTTATTATTTAATTTCAATATATTTTTGTTTGTATCTATGGTTTATTTTGCATGATTTTCAGTATTTTGTGTAATAACTTTCTCTTTTTATGCCAAATGAAATTATATTGATATTTATAATGTTTTGGTGTGTTTAATGGGATAAATTTGACTCTTGTACAGAAAAATAGGCAAGAGCACGGCTGAGATAAAATGGTCCCAGCTGTGCCCATTGAAGAATCCCCAATCCGCACCATTTTATTTTTTGGAATGACCTACAGACATCAGAATCCAATCTTCACCGTTGACAATGTAGATCCAGATGTTACAAAGCTATGGTTAAAATTTCAGCTCGATCCAACGGTGAAATATCGAGAAAAGGATACATTAATGGGACTGGTTTTTCTTCTCTCAGGGGCCGCGGCCGAGACATTTTTCCCGGCCGTGGCCAATGCACAATTCGAGCTGTTTTAGTCCAGAAGGTGGCCACGGCTGAGACAAAAATGTCCCAGCCGTGCCTAACCTGACTGGCAACGGCTGGGACACTTTTGTCTCAGCCGTGGTCATCTGCAGATCTATAAAAACTGCATTTTCTTTGGCAAAAAACGGAGAGGAACGATGGGAGAGAGCCGCCACACTTAGATTTAGGGCTTTTTCCTCCATTTTTCTTATGTTTTTCCTTCATTTTATGTTGTAGGTTAGATTTAATTCAATGTAAACCTTAGATTAGATTTATTTTCCAATGTAAGTTAGGGTTAGATTCAATTTTCTGCATTTACTTTAAGTTGTGTTCTTCATTTTGCTTGGAGCTTTGAAGGAGGAGACTTGGATTCGGATTGGAGCTTCACAAGCTACAAATTGCTTCATGGGTTTCCTCTTTCCTCTCTCTTTTTACTTTATTTATGTTTAATTTGTAGTTTTGTTGCTTGGGGATCTTTGAATCCCCTACCCACAATGTGGATCTTGAACTAAATTTGATTTTTACATGAATAATTGGTCTATTTTACTGTTACTTATTTGTATCTCATGGTTTTTCGATCTATTAAGTTATTTTCCATGCATGAATGAATGGTTTTTATCATATGTCTTGGATGGGTATTGAGCCTAGTGGATTGGATTCTATGAATGATTTTGCTCAGTTTTTCTTTCATGAATGTTGTATTATTTTAGACGGCTCCGGAATGGGATTCTAAATATGCAGTAATTGTGATTTTAGGACTAGAGTGTGGAGTGAAATGGATGAGATTTGGGTTGTTTGGCTCCGGAATGGGAAGGCAAACCAAACTTAGGATGTTAGACCCGTGCATAGGCTAGTTGTTGGGTTGGCTCCGGAATGGGAAGTTTAACAACTAGAATAGCTGGCTCCGGAATGGGAAGCTTGGGTTAAGAGGGTTATCCCGAATTTGTTCATGTATACTTTAAGATAAAATTAATTCACATTGGGTATGGGGTGGATGAGTGAACCCGAGCAATGTTTTAACTATTGTTTTAATCTCTAGTTTAATTAGCTTTATCTTCTTTATTTATATATTTTGTTAATTAGATTTAGGACGCTCTCTCAATCAAAAACTTGGGAATTTATCTCAGATTAACTCGCTCAACTCTAGATATCTAGCTTAAAACATCCCTTATCCCTTGGGTTCGATATTTGCGGGTCCTAACTATACCCCACTTTATTACTTGTCGATCTAGTGCACTTGCTAGGATCGCAACAAGTTTTTGGCGCCGTTGCCGGGGATAACGGTGGTGTTTGTTTTATATCTTTATTTGAGCTTAGTCTGAGATTTTATTTTATTTTTCTTTGTTTTTGATTTGGTGTTATTCTTTGCAGGAAGATTATGATGCACTATCAAATGATGCATAGTTCTCTCCAAGATGATGAAATGGTTCTATTGAGAGCACAAATGGAAGAGTTGAGGAGAGAAATGCGGGAAATGCAGTACTCACATCAACCTTCAACATTTTGCTCATTGCCATCTTTTGAAGATCCTGGTTCACAATGGATATCACAAGAGTCATGTGCCTCCAAAGTTCAAGTCCTTGTTGAATTGCTTGAAAGAAAGGATAGGCAATTAAGAGCTGAAAGAGAAGAATGGATGGCCACAATTAATTCTCAAGAGAAAAAGATAAAAAATCAAGAGGCTTTATTGCAAAATCAAGAGAATTTGTTGAAGACTCAAGAGCATCTACTAAGAGATCAAGAATTGGGACTTAAAAGCCTGGAATCTAAGTTTGAATTCTTGAGTAATTCTATGGAGAATCGAGGAGATGGTGATAAGGAGAAATTGAGTCATGCACAACCATTAGATAATGAAGAAATCAAGTGTGGGGTGCATGCATTAGAGAAGGGACCAATCATTGTTGAAGACGAGAGCTGTAGCTTAGAGAATGAATTCCAATCTCTTGTGAAGGATGTTTCACCAAAAAAAGCAAGAATTGTTTAACTCTCAAGTGGAAGCACTAAATTCAATCCACTTAAAGAGTTTATTAAGGCTAGAAGAGCTGGAGGAGTACATATATGAACAACCCGAGGTGGAGGGGTACTTCATCGAAGACATGGTGTTGCCTACCTTGGTGAATTTCGATAGATTTCTCCTACTGATGGGGGAAAACGAGGAGCAGAGTCCGGAGAGACTGACATTTGGGTCACAAACTCGGCCGCCTGACAGTAACACGAGTCAAGCTGGGACTCATTAAACCAGAACTATTTCTCTCTCTACTTTTTAATTAGTTTGTTTATTTTGCTTGCTTTTATTTTAAGTTTCTAGTTTTTGTGTGTGTTTTTGTTTGTTGCTGTTATTGCATGCTTTTGCACCTTAGTTAGCTTACCCTCGTAGTTGTTCCTGTTGTGAACAATCTTGAACTTGGAATTAGAAAGCCTTATTTAGATTAGTTGGAATAGCAAGAAAGTGGTTGATTGTTGAACGAATTTTTTCCTTTTCGGTAGGTTTCAATTAGACCAATACCAGTAAGTCTCTTAATAAATGTACACTTTGGCCCTTTTTCTTAAAAAAAATAAAAACCAATGCATGAAGTTGATTGAGTTGGAATTTTAGAGCGCTAGAACCTTCCTCATCACCCTTCAAAGCAATAAAATGACTCAAAAATAGGATTAGAAATGACTTAGACAATATTTTTTTAATCGAATTTTGAAAAGGCCTTTGACCAACCTTTATTTTATAATATCCCTTGCAAGCCCCATTGAGCCTATTTGAGCATGCTAAATGCGTGTTTATTTTATATTTGTTGCTTATACTTGCATTTTGATCCATTAAGCCTAAAAAGCCTTTGTCTTATCCTTTTTGAACTGGCCATTCTAGAAGTGGGTGAGATAAGTTTTTCTTGGAAAGTGCTAGTAAGTAAAGGGTTGTTCTTCAAATGTTAGATTCTAGTATCGGGGATACATTGCCAATATCAAGTGAGATTAAAAAACTTCATAATGTAGTTCCTCTTTAAGAAGAATTTTTGTGAGTCCCTACTTATCAATTGTAAAATCGATTGTTTTAGCTATTAGAAAAAAGGAAAAACAAAAGAAAAAAAAAAAGAAAAAAAAAGAAGAATAAAGCTAGCAATCTTGGTTTCATCTAAGTGTGAGGTACTCTATGTATAGAGTAAAAGGATTCTAAGCTCTTTAAACGTTAATTGAGCTAAAATCTTGGTAAAATATTTAGAGAGGATTCTTCTTCTTTCTTGTGCTATTTCCTTGAGAAATGTTCTACATTTTTATACCTAAAGCTTGGCAATGATGATGAGTGAGTAAAGGTAGAGTTGAAGTCTTATTTTTCGAGGAAAAAGGGTGAGTTAAGGTAGAAATGGCAGTTCAAACTTGTGTATCTTAGTCTTTTTCTTGATAGCCATACCTTAGCCATATTATAACCTTTTAAGTCCTAAGGATCTTTTCTAATTGAGAGTCATGTGTGGAGATGACCTTTGGGTTTCGGTGCTAAAGGAAAGGCATATGGCGTCTCTTGAGTTTCAAGAGTGAAACCGCGTGTGCAATCTTTTGTACACAAATTCTTTTCTCAATTATTGGATTGCATTGGAAATTTTTGGTTTTAAAAGTTATTTTAAATTTTTTTTGGCCTAGCACACACATAAAAAGAGATTTGCTAGTATGATCT